>JBBYHM010384568.1:0-13404 GCA_038381775.1 Adansonia rubrostipa
AATAGAGTAAACATGAGAAAAATGAACATTTAGCTTGTAGAATAGAGTAAATAGCCAACTTAGACTTATTAGCAACAAGATTCAAGCCTCGGGGTATTTTACAATAAAACTTGTACATCCTAGAAAGGTCACCTATATAGTGTAAACAAAGCCACATAATTATCTGATGTATACATTTGCCAAAGCAAACAACTAGAAAAGTAAATAGTGTTAGCAAAAAAAATAAATAAATAAAAAATAAAAAACAAGAAAAAAGAAAATTAAACAATACTTTGTCATCTCTAAAAAATGACCTCTATCCTAAATGCTCCTTTTTAAATAGTCGATTTGCATGCAAAACCAATGATTCCATGTATTTAGATTCTATTTTATTTTATTTTATGGTCCTAGGCTTCTACAGATGTCTATTACTACTAAATGACAAGAAAAAAGTAACACTAGACGACAATAATTCCTTAAAAACGTTTTTGACACTTTCTTTTACTTGAATAACTTTCTTAGAATCACAGTTATATTTTTTTCCTTTACATTAATAAGCAACTAGTTGCATAAAAATATCTTCAGCTCTTGGAGCTGTTTTAAACCCTAGTATCTAGTGAATCTAAAGAGATTTAACATTAGATTAATAGGCTAACACTTTTATTTACTCCATAAGGATTTTTTTCTTTCATCCAAAATCCAAATCTAATTTAAAAGCAATCTAATAAAACCTTAATAAGGATGTTTAAAACTTTAGAATGCTTAATTGCCTTTTTATCAAGTTCCCAAAAATACCTTTAACAAACTTTAAACATAACTAACTTAGCTTAGGCCTTAAATTCCACTTGCCTAGGCCTCAAATTCAATTACTTTGCCAATTGCTCTTCCTGGCTCGAAGCTTGAAAGTCCTTTTCCAGCTAGGAAGCGGATGAGTGGCTGTATTCGACACTGAAAGGTAGTGCGCTAACAGCTTGCTCTTGTTGAGATAGTTTTACATATATTACTTTATACTTATTAATGCTTGTTTCACTTTGCCAAACACATATCTATGTATCACTCAGAAGCTAAAAGCTGTCAAGGCAGTTCTTGAAGCCAGGAAGACATATACCTAATTCTTAGAAGGAGAAGTCTTATAAGCCTAGTCTCGTGTAACCTCTCTCCGAATAGAAAAGGTAGTGGGAAGGCAAGGGGATTTGGTTCTATACATAACATAGATCATCATTTTACATTAAAATTAAAATATGAAAATAGCTATTATAAAAGAAGTCAGTGACTAAAATCAAAATGTCACTAACCAGACTAAGAGTGCTATGTTCCTTGTTTAATGCCATCAAACTTGCAACTAAAAGTTCCAAATTAAGTGGAGCTATGACTAGTGTTGGCCCATTAGACTTGCGGGGGATACTAAAAGTTCCAAATTTAACGCCATCTATAGCTATCTTGGCACTACTCTAGCATTAATTATAGCAAATGAGCCTGCTATGATTTTACTAAATTCTAATATAGTCTTCTTTGCTTCAATATTAATAGACAATCCACTTATAACAATAAATTCTTATCAAAAAACAATTATTAATGGTTAAAACAAAGGACTATTCAATGTTAAATACTATTTCAAGGTTAACGGTGCAAAGTAAAGATGCATATCTCCATCTTACTGGACGTTTTGAAAGTAGTTACAAAATAAGCCTAGGGTTGTATTTAGATTTGTTGTCAAATCTTCCATATTTAAGATTGTCCCAGGTTTGAACAAAATATTACCCCTGCTTGCAACCAAATTTAAAAATATTATTAATAAGAAAAAAATTGAAATGCAGTAGAGAAAATCTGAGTTATTTTAAACGAAGTCTTGAATCTTAATATTGTATTTTGATGCAAACATGGCAAAAATTAAACTTAATGTAGCTCTTATTACATGTTTGATCACTTTTTCTGATATAAACATTAAATTAAAATAAGCTTGTTAAGAACCATTTCTTGGTTTTGTTTTTTGAGTCTTAATCAAAAGTAAAACTAAAATTAATAAAGCTATTCAATTAATTTTCAAAATAAGAAAATCAAAATTTTATCAAACAAGTAATAGAAACATGGTGATTATTTAAAATTTACTTGCAACATTACATTTACTGATAAAATATGTCAAAACCTGACAAGTTAAAGACAGAATAGAAGCCTTCGTAAGATTACAAAAACTCATTTTGAATTGTTAATATTAAAGTAATAAAAGGGATTTTTAAGTTTTGAATTGTTAAATCAAGGGAATTTCTTATTAAAAATATGTGAAAATGAAATGAAAATAGCAAGTCAGACAAATTATAATGCCCCAAAAGTTGGAGTTCAAAATGGAAAGTAAATTTGAATTCCTATTCACACATTTAATTCATTAATCACTCTTGCCATTTCCAAAATCATAAAAAAAACCTTAAAAAATCAAATCAAATGAATCATTTCAATTTTATCATATTGTCTCTCATCTGAAAGTAATTAAGACACCTAAAATTCTAAATTAGAATTTGAACTCTTTCCCATATCTGATTAACCACAAAGTGATTCCAAAATATGAAAAAAAAAATAAAATGCTACAAATTCAAATTGAATACACAACTTACGTTAAAAACTATCATGATCAGCACAAGCTAAGAATGAAGATGATGAGACCAGAGTTGACAATGGTTATGGTGAGAGTAGAGTTGATAGTAATGGAGATGAAATCCTAGGGTTTTAATTTAAAATTAAAGGAAATATGATTCAAGAAAAAAACAATTTAAGAAAGCAACTTTTGAGGAAAAAAAGAGAAGTAAAAGTGGGAACAAATTTTTACCCGAATGGGTTGAATTTTTATGCCATTTATTACTTCGTTAACAGTGTTTTTACCTTAGTAATAACAGATTGAAAAAGAAAACATCCAATGCTTCTTGTAACCATCAAAATTAAATTGCCCTTAAAAGTACTTTTCTTTGTAGGGTAGTTTTCCTTCATTGGTTTTTTTCTAAATTGATACTTTTAAACTTAAATTATGTTTATTGTTAGTTCTTTCTAATGTATGTCTTCGGGCATGAACTTCAACTAGGAAATTAACTATGGTTTGTCATAGCTAGTGAAAAAAATAAAATGGATCAAATATGAGCAATATCATCGACAAGTCTTCTCTTGAAGCTAGCCGTGATAGAAACTTGAGATGGTTGAGTGCATGTCAACTATTGCTAGCATAACTTTGCCGTTAGATAAAGGAGAAAATGTCGAGAGTTATCGTTATTGTTAGACATGGAAGTTCTTGCGCATAAGCTAAGGCCCAGCACGTCATTAGTGATCAAAGGCTGAAGTTTGCTGCTAGTGATAAAAACGAATCAGATCAGCCGATTCAATTGAAAACTGCCAGGTCAGATAGTTTAACACAATAGACAAAACCAAAAATTTGTTGACACTACAATAACCGATAAAAAATCAGGAATTGAAAACAAAAGAAATTAGTAAAAACCTATTAACATTATACAATATATTTAGAAAACACTAACACTACCAGGCATTTCACCTAAAAATAAAAAAAATAAGAAAAAAAATCACAACCATCAACTAAAAGAAAGAAAGTGGCCTGTAAATGATGTAAGCACCATTGTGGTATTATTCATAGGTTGAAATATTAAATCTGTGAAGCCTATGTAAAAAAAAAAAATAGTTGATAACGAGAGAAACTTATGTGAAACCTATGCACAAAAAGAAAGAGAAGTTGATGAAGAGAAAAATCCAAACTTAAGCGTCAACGCAAAGAAGTAAAGAAAAGAATAAAGACAAAAGGAAATTAAAGATTTGCTAAAAAATTGAAATGTGTTTTACTATTTTAGTTTAGCTTTTAAACTAGAAATTAGAAAAAAAATGAAAAAAAAAATGCTTGTGTATTATGCCCAAGAGCTCAAGTAGGTCACTTTATTCATTTATTTTTTGTTTAAAGCGTAAGAAAGGATATGTCAAATATATCACGTTCTAGGCCACTTCACATTTATTATGATTGAACCATCTAGTTCAATCGATTGAATTGAAAACTAGAAGATCGATTAGTTTGACCTTCAGTTTAGTTTTTTATTCCTTGGTTGCCACTTCCTCTCCTTCTTAATGTTTATTATGGGAAAAAGATAACAAGTGATGGACTCTAATAAGGCAACATTTCTAGTGACAATACATTATAAAACAATTTTAGAAGTGATGGAATAATTTTAGTTGGAATTTTGACATTTTGATATTAAAATGAACGGTTGGGCTTGGTGAAATTTTGGTATTTAATGGATGTAGATTTAAGCTTAGAGACGATTTATTGAATAAGAGAAAGAGATTTTGCTAGGCTATGATTTGACATAATTTTAGGCTCAACCAAAATTAGTTTGTCCCTTATAACTCTAATTATGTTTTCATTGGTTATAATAACCAACCAAATCACACTGCATTCGACGGTTTCATTCCATTCTAGTGTTTGGTTTGCATGAGTCTTTCACGGAATGCCCAGCTTGTATGTGGTAAAATCACTAAATAGCTATTCTAGCTTCACCTTCAGAATAGTTATTCGATAATGACAAGAAATAAGTCAAAAATATTACTTTCCAAAATAACCTTCAATTAATCATCAAAATCTAAATCATTCATTACCTTTATTCCTTTTTGGGCAACATGGTTGCAACTACAACACCATTATAGACATAAAAACTCAAGGGTTAAAAAAAATAAAAAATTGATGGAAGAGAAATTTTCTCTCTCCCAAGGTTTTAGGTTAGGATTTTTCTAGAAGGGTTCATGGCTTTAAATTTTTTGGAGAGTAAGTAAAGAGGAAAAAACATTCTATAAAACCAACCCTATAAAAGCAATAGAATAAGGATTTTTGAAATTTTTTTGTGAAATTTAGGATTAAATCTGCACATTTAGAGGTAAATTTAAAAAAAAAAAACTACTTGGATAATGCAAAAAGAAGGTGAACATCAGTTTATGAAATTTGGCTTCAAAAAGATGTCAACCCTCGATGACTAATGGTGATAAATGATGGTAGAGGCAACTAAAATTTAAAAATAAATGGTGATTTTTTAGGGGAAAAAAAGAACACAGGTTCAAAAGTTTGAATTTTAGAAAGAGAGGAGGTAGCAAAGTAGAAAAGATTGGATAGAAAAAATGATAGAGAAAAATTTGCAAGTACTTGTAATAAGGGAAAAATTAATAAAATACCATCTAAAATAAATTTTTAAATATAAAATATTTTTAAATATTATTAAAGTTAAAAAATATTCAAAATTAATAAAATACTATTTTAAAATTTTTTGAAAAATATTATTAAAAAAATAAGCTTGACAATGTTATTTGTAATTATATTTTTAAATTTAATTTTGGCTTTTATTAAATATATACTTAAATATAAGGAATTATTTATAATAGCTATTTCAAATAGAATATTGTTAAAATATTTTACTAAATAATATTTTTTAATATTAAATGTTTTACTAAATAATTTTTAGTATTATTTTAAATTATATTAATATTATTTTATAACCATTAAAAATAAGTTTACTTTTATAAATAAATATATTATTTCTTTAAATCAAGTATAAAATGGTTTTTTATATGTATTCCTTACGTATTCCTCAACATAATTTTAACTAAGCAAAGAAAGTAACAATATTCTTTTATTCTATTCAACCAACCAAACTGTGCAATACTTATTCCTTTTTTTATTTTGTTTCAACTGAATAACTATTTCATTCTTCTTTTATTCCATTTTCAATGAACTAAATGTAACATAATTTATCTTACCTTAACTTTTTTTTTTATTTATAGTAGTAATCTTGGATGGATAGATAGTAGACTTGTTTATGAGCTTAGCCACCCATTTGGTCTAGTAAACTTAACTCATAGAGGTTAAGCCTTATACAAAGATTTTAGTAATTTGAATTGACCTAGTCATACTTAAATTACTATTTGATAAAAATATTTTTATTTTAAATTTAATTATAATATAAATATTAATATAAAAATTGATATAAATTATTTATTAAGATTTTAATATTAGTTAAACAATAAAATAAGTCCTTCAAGCATACATAAAAAAAAGAAAAAAATTTAGAGTCGTGGTCAACCTAACCCCAAAGAAGAGGTCTAAAAGACAAGTTCAACCTTCATATTAAAAGTTGTAGCAACACACCTGTAGAATACAACTTTTACTTTTACTCTTAGCATTTCGAACATTTGCTTTTATAATTGATGTATGCTCTTTAGTTATCTTTGGATTTGTTGACATTAGAGAGAAGACAAATATACAGCAGAAAAAAAAGTGAAGCATGATACAAAAATAATATGAATATATAAATGTGTTAAATTTTATATAACATGAATTATTGATATATTAAAATTTATATAAATTATATAATACTTTAAACACGATTATTTTATATAAAAATATAAGAATATAACGTGAATACATGGATTGTCATGGCTAATTCTCTCCACCCAATGAATTGGTACAAAAAGTTGAGTTGGAATTTCTTCGTCCGCTATATTCTAGAAATATGCACACCCACTACATAGGTGGAAAAAATGTTTTAAAAGAAAAATAAATTATATATGATAGTGTTTTAAGAGTAAATGGGTAGATTTTAAGAACAATTTGTAGTTTTTTTTTGGTTATTAATAAAAAAAAAGAGTTATTTAATATTAAATTTATTTGATATTTTTGTAAATTTATTAACTCAATTGGTATCACTTAATTTGGAATACCAAATTCAACCAACCATTTAATAATTAGTATGTAATCTATAACCAAAATATCCATTATTGTTCATTACATTATTAATTTTTCCATTTAAAATATTTTTATTATTACTAAGATTTATCGCATTTATAAATAAGAATTTTAATTTTATTGAAAGATTTGGTTAGAAGCATTTTCTTGATAATAAGATTTATCACATCTATAAATAAAAATCTAAATCTATTAAAAGACTTTGGTTAAATAAATTTATTATATAATAAATAAAATTAGTTAAAATTTTAAATTGAATTATTTTATCTTTAAAGTTATAATTTTTCATAAACCAAAAAAAGTAAAAAAAAAAAAACTGTTATATTAATATAATTTTAAATTTTAATGAAGATTTTAACTATTCATGCAACATGTAACTTTATATTTATATATAAAATTTATAAATAAATATTTTTTATAATAAAAAAAATATTTCATATTATATTATAAGTAGTAATAAGATTTATTTCATTCTTATTTATGATTTTGTGAAATAAATATTAATAAAATTAATCAGTGAAAATTTCAGTACCATGATAATTTTTTAGAAAAAAATTATTGAATTATTTTAGATAATACTTTTACAAATTAATTATAACTCTTAAGAAGTTGGATTCTATTAAACAACAATTGTAAAATTTGTGTTTATTAACTAACTAAATCTCATTTCATTATAAATATTATGGCAATTTTTAATTCTAATTTATTCCTTACATAAGCTTTTGAAAAGGTTTGAAAGCTTTAATTTTTGAGAATAGATAACTGTTCAATTTTTTTTTCAACTTTTTTGGTGGGCATCGTAACTTAAATTATAGTTTTGATCAAATTATTCAAAATAATTTTTTAATTTTTTTTCTTTAAAAGTTTTATAATAAATTTTTAACTTATATTCTCATAGTATTTTTTATTTATATTTATATTTTTATATAAATAAATATAAAAAATTTTTATGTAACATAAATATATCGTATTTTAAATTATAATGTACTTGCATATTTCAATAAAAGTCATTGAACGTTTATTATCTTTCATGATCTAATCATTTTTATGATCCAAAATACATATCAATTAACTTCGTACAAAATATGTTAAAGATTGCATGTATCTCTTCAAAAAAATTGAATAATTATGGCATATGTCATTATATTTGGTTCCTTTATCTTTTTATTATTAAACATATTCTTATACAAATATAAGATAATTAATATGTAATATTACATGTGACATATGTAACATGATAGCTAGCATATACAAAATCATGAACATAGAGATTCTTTTAAACTGATGAAAATGGTTATAATTGCTTCTTATTATAACTGAAATTTATTCAATTTATAAGTAAAAACTTTAATTTCAGTAAAAAATTTTTGTTAAATAAATATTTTTTAATAAATAAGAAACAATTAGGATTTATATTGAATTGTTTTACTTTCAAAGGTCTAATTTTTCATTAACCTTAAAAAATAAATAAATTTATTTACTAAATTTTTAATTTGATATTGTAAAATCTTTTATTATTAATAAGATTTATCTAACTTATAAGTAAATATTTAATTTCATTAAAATATTTTTGGCAAATAAACTTATTTACTAATAAATAAAATAAGAGTTAAGATTTTCATTGCATTGCTTTATTTTTAAAGTTTTAATTATTCCTTATAATTTTTTATTAATAAAAAAGCATTAAAACTTATATTAAATTTCTTTATCGTTGTGCTTGTAATTTTACTTTAATAACATTAAAATGAATGGATTTTATATTAATTTGATATACTTTCATGGAACAAACTTTAGATGTGTTTATACAAATTTCTTTAGTGAATACCTTATTAATTTATTTATTTTGAAAATATATAATTACTAATTATATTATTAAAAATTAATAAAACAACAATAATTTACGCATGATGCATATGATAACATATATTGTTATAGATAAATAAGTGGCGTTTGATGTCAGGAGTCATTTGATGTAAATTATTTTAAAAATTATTTAAATTTTAAATTATAAATAATAAAATATAATCAAGGAAATTAATGTCACTTTAAAGTTTAAAATAAATATTTTGTTTTTTGGCCAATATAATAAATTTTTACAATATTTTTTCTTGAAAGAAACTTTTTACTTCTTTTCCCTTTTCATTCCTACAAGAGATTAGTAAGAGGATTTAAAAAGAACATTTACAAATGTTAGGAATAAAATTTCAATTGTGTACGAGAATTAAACGTAATTTTTTTAAAAATAATAGTAATTAAATAATCCACTTTATTGTATCCATATAAATAGATACCTTTGATACAAATGAAATTCAATGTTCTTTTGGATAGGCGGTAAAATTAATAGTTTTGATAAGATTAAAAATAATAATAATAATAATAAGATTAAATATTATAATAATATTGATGAGATTAAAATTAATTTTGAGACGTATATTTAAATGCAAAAACAACAATGATAATGAGATAAAGTATATTGAGAAGAAAAAATAACAATTAGCATTAGCATTCATTATCCATGCATGCATTGCCCTGATAACTGAAATTAATTCACATATGAATTATGATCCTGATCTATTAGCCCCAAATATTTATCTAAACTGAAGTGAATTATAGCACTTGACACAAAGCTAAAAATTATGGTTTCAGCTTTTCCTGCATTGCATGCTCCACGCTGACTATTTTGTTTCAAAAGAAGAGAAAGGTCTAGCATGATAGAGAAAAGCCGGTCAGCTTCTCCGAGGATGATTGCCTGGGAGCCTAACAAGGCTTCCTAACACGTGAAACTTCTTGTGAGGTGCAGTGCAGGCGAGTCATCCTTGGCTACCAAACAAGACGACTCCTATCTTCATGGGAGACCTCTCTCTCTCTCTCTCTCTCTCTCTATATATATATATATATATATATGGTCTAACGTGATCCCGAACAGCATTTGCTTGATTCCTTCCTTTCGTTGTGAGGAAGACAAGGCCTAGCATGAAAGAAAAGAGCCTGTCAAGCTAGCCAAGGTGACTGCCTGGGAGCCATCAAGGGTTTTAGAGAGATTTGAAACCTCTTGGAAAGGAGCAGGCAAGTCATCCTTGGCTACCAAACAGATACTCTTATCTTCATGTTAGACCTTTCTTCCTCTGTCCATTAGTAGTATTCCAAGTTCAAATGCAAGCGTTGCCAACACAACATTTTGAAGTCTGTATTTATAGAAAATGAATCAAGAATAATTGAGATAAGATTCTTGTTGTCACTCATAATAATTGTGGTCCCTCTCATCAATTTGCCTCATCCAGAGGTTTTCTTCTAATATGTACTGCTTTCTTGCCGCAACTCTCGCTGCCCATAATGGAATATATTCGCTTCCAAATGTAGGGACCTCATGTTTTAAGAGATATACATCACTCTCAACAAAGATTGAGGCAAGTTCTTGAAGTTTCTGACTCTGGTCATCCTGGCACTTTGGCCTGGCAACTTGCAGCAAATCTTAGCCCCCTTGAAAAGATATAAGGTTACGGTGGTTGTAGCATAATCTGGATATGCATACCAATGCCCCTCTTAGCAAGGTTCATTTATGTTGTCAGGTGCATTTGTTGGGCTTGGATTTGGCTCAGACATCTTTTTGATGCAAAATTTTCGCTGGACTTTAAAGCAAACTTTTAGCTATGTCGAGTTTATCAGGTGAAAATTTAATGAACTCGAACCATGTGATTCTTGCTAATGTCCACATTGTGTGATTAACTAAATAATAAGAAATTCATACAAATCAAATTTATTGAATTATCAGCTCTCAATCTTTATCACGTATATATCATTTGATTCACACCCAGAAAAAAAAAAAGGACTTTTAAATCAATATTTTCAAGAGATTAGTATGAGAGAAATTAATAATCGGGACTTGCTATGAATTTGATTTTAAGCAGCTTAACAAAGGAAATCAAATGGAGCTAAATATTTTTTGGAGCAACTCTGTTTAATCAAGCCAATACTGCTAACTATGTGTACTTCATATCATTATAATATGATTTTTCTCTCTAATTATTCATCTGTTTCATGTATGTGGCTTTGTGACCACTTCTTTTCCACTTGTCCCTGCTTGAAATATATGGATGATATCTATGTTACTCTAGTTTTTTTTATTTTTTTTGAAATATTCATATCTTAGATTTGTGTTCGACGGACATTAGTGCTTAAGATATAATCCTTCAAAAAATTTTTAAATACATTAAAATTTTTTAAAAAAATTAAATATTTTTATATTAAATATATATTTTCATAAGCATCGCTCAAACTCAAATAGGGCAATAATTCTTAGAATGAAAACGAAGCAAGCGCAAAATCTGGTAAAGGCACATTGGTCAAGGCATTAGGGGCATGCTGCTGATAGATCAATTCCATTTCCTATGCACCTTTTCCCTTTGCCCATCCTTCATTTCATGGGGGACATGATTCTAATGACAATACACGTCCAATTTGAGATGCCCCAACCAACCAAACCAACCAAAAAAAAAAAAAAATGAAAAGGGAAAATAAATTAAGTCAATGCCATTGACAGTTTGGCACTAAGCAAAGACTTTTTCCGCCCTCCCTAATTGACTTCTTAATACAAGCATTCTTCTGCTCACAAGGCCATGTAGTATTTATTGTTTCCTTCTTTAAGCATCTCCAGGCTCTGGCTGTCCGTATCAAATTATCAAGAAGCCAACAATGAGGTTTTGATCTGATCCTAAATTGAATCAGAGTTAGTGCTTTCTTTCTTTGATATCCATGAAAGTGGTACTGAAATTTCCAAATTGCCTACAGAGTAGAGATGAATATTTCAACGGCAATGAAGGTAGCATTTTTAATATCTACCCGTATCGTTTCATTGCCATTTCTAAATTCAATTTCTGTATTAAAAATTACTAGCAACGCCATCGAAGTTGAATATTTATATAAAATAAATAAATCCCCCATATGGTTTTCAATTGGGGGGGGGGGGTGATTTTGTTAATATGATGAAATTGAGGGCTGTTTCTTGTCCAGCCCTCATTTCATCCCAATTTTTGTTTTGTGTTTTTATTTTTTATTTAATTTATTTGAATTATATTTGTGCTGTTTTTTATTACATATTTATATATATTTTAAAACATTAATAATTTATTTTATTTAGATTTTGATATTTTTATTTAATTGTGTCGTATTTTTTTGTTGTTTTTTTTAATTAGTTTTTCATATTGTGTTTGTGTTGTATTATCATACTATATTTGAAATTATCAAATCTAATCGACACCATATGCCGTTGTCTTCATTTTTTGACACGTATATAGATTTTGACATGTTGTTCATTTATTTATGTTGTATTTGTACTATTTATACCATGTTGTGTTTTAATTTTTGTCTCATGTGTTATATGATTATAATATAAAAATAATATAAATATAACATATAGTAATAAGAGATGACTCTCATCTTATTTTATAAGATATGTAGCATAAAATATAAATTATTTCTAACAGTGTTTAATATATAATTTTCAATTAATATAAGATAAAATATAAAAATGATTGAATTAAAAACTTCTCTTTAACACATAACAAAAAATGTAAAAAAGCAATTAAAATATATATCCATGTTTCGCAATATGGGTTAATTTCTACCCATCCATAAATTATAAAAAATAAAATTAACGATATAATATGCACCTATACAATTTTTTTAAATTCTTTATTGGTTAGATATTCACTTATGCTACACTCTATTGAAATTATATTATAAAAAAATTATAATGAAAAATGATATTTATAATGATCTAATCTTATAAAGTTATTTTTTATTTTTATATATTATTACACATTGTGTATTTGTTCATAATAGTGTTATTATTTCATCTCGTGTTGTATTTTAGTTGTTTCTATGTTGTGTTGAAAATTGCTAAGTCTAATAGGCATTAAAATAACTTTTAATTTTGTGTCACGTTCAATTTGTATAAATTTTAACATATTCATATATTTGTGTTATGACCATATTATTTTTTTGTGTCATATCACATTTTATTTATTTTCTTATATCGTGTTAGTATGTAATACTATTCAAATAACTCTCAATTTTGTCTCATGTTTTGTATAATGATTGATTCTTTATTTTTTTTAAAAAAAATAAGGTTATATTATATTTTTGGTTTTGATATTATCGAGTAAAAAATTATTATATTGATAAATTATTGGTAAAAATTAAAATACTAAATAATAATATGAGGTGGGCTAATGTAACTGAATTTTTTAAAGGTTTTGAATAAAAAAATATTATGATAATTAAATAATATAAAAAATTATGTTAAATAATGTTATAAGTTATAAGTTATTGGATGAGTTATAAGATTTATATTTTATTACTTTTTATAAATATAATTTAAATGAATAAAATTCTAATATCATCAAATTTGTGTATTCATGCAGTATTTTTATTTTTTATATTTATAGTTTACTTTAAAAGTTATCTCCAACTGGATAATAATTTTTAAGCAACATGAGAATTTAAACATGAGTAACTTTTACCATAAGCTTTTTGAACATTTGATTTTATTATGGTGGATGCCTCTTAGTTCTTTATAGAACTAATAGCTTTGAACACCATATGATTCTATGACATAACAAATAAGAAAAATACAATATAAAACATAAAATGAT
>JBBYHM010384579.1:0-15491 GCA_038381775.1 Adansonia rubrostipa
TCCTTGTTGTTAATAAGCAAGAAAAAGAGAGAAACAATGAGGTTTTGGTTCTGGTATGGATGAGGGTGATTTTTGGAGTGTGTAAAGGTTGAGAGTGAGTGTTTTGGGGCTATTTTTGGGTGGTGGGTGAATAGCTACGGGATTTTGGTTTTCTTGACCTTTTTTCTACTAAGATAGAAGCAGTCCATTTATACCAGCCTTTTGGAGCCAAATAAGAGGTGTTTTTGGCCATTTCTCAAAAGGAAACAAGGTGATGTCAGCATGGTGGCTATAGGTGGCTGTAGAAGGCAGCTTGCTACCAATGTGATGGGCATAGGGTGGCTAGTTTAAATGCTGAAATGCTTTTCCAGTAAATAGGGTGGCTGATGGTGATATTGGTTAATAAGCTAGGGATGAGTAAAGTGATCAAATGACATTGACCCTTTTGATCCAATTTTTACTTAAAAAAATGTTTTGATTAATTTAAAAGTTGAAATTCATAATATGACATGTGCTTTAATCTTTCCTGATGTAAAGAAATGAGTTAAAATCGAGTTTTGGATCAACGGTGGACGAGTCAAAAGTGCCCGAACCGTGAAAATAGCCTGCATGTATCGATACATTGCATAATGTATCGATACATTTGGTCCAAAAACCTTGTGTGTATCGATACAATGAACATTGTATCAATACAATGATCATTGTATAGATACTATGAATCATTGTATCGATACTATGAACCACTGTATCGATGCATGTTGATATGTATTGATAAATTTCTTTACAGAATGCATGTGTTGGTCCTGGCATGGCCTAGTATCGATACATGACGTCTTGTATCAATACAGAGGCTCATGTATCAATACATCTACATGTTGTATCAATACAGAGGCCTAATATCGATACAACGAACATTGTATCAATACAATGATCATTGTATAGATACTATGAATCATTGTATCGATACTATGAACCACTGTATCGATGCATGTTGATATGTATTGATACATTTCTTTACAGAATGCATGTGTTGGTCCTGGCATGGCCTAGTATCTATACATGACGTCTTGTATCAATACAGAGGCTCATGTATCAATACATCTACATGTTGTATTGATACAAATGGGGACATTTCAAATTTTTGGCGCGTTGTAGCATTGTATTGATACATAAGAACCATGTATCAATACATTCAAGTAAAATTATGAATTTTCTCATATCTTTTGTCCCCTGATACCTTGGACTACGTCATTTAATGCCATATCTTTGCATTTGCCTTTGATATGATCCCTAGGCCTTCTTGAAGTCTTCAAAATACATCGCCCAGCGATCATCACCCCCTCTTATGTCTATGCTCCAGATTGCTAAAAATGAGCCCGGACAAAATAAGGTGTCTACACATACTACATGGTTAATCATCAAGCTTGATCCCATCAAGTATTTGTGCAAAGCCCTCACCTTGTCCGAGGGATTAACTAGATGGTAAGTTATGCTTTCTGAGCACGACATCGTTATGTGAACCAAAAAGCCATTAAAAGTAGTGCAATAGTAGACTTTTTAGCAAGTCGTGCCATAGATGACTATTAGCCTTTAAACTTTGAGTTCCCTGATGAAGACTTGATATGCATATCTGAGGTAGAGAACACTGCCAAGTGTAGGTCATCGTGGAGGATGTATTTTGATAAAGCTTCAAATGCACTGGGGCATGGAATTGGGGCAATTCTCATCTCACCTGAGGGAAACCATTACCCTTTCATAGCCAAAATAAACTTTGACTGCATCAACAACATAGCTGAATATGAGGCTTGCATCATGGGACTTTAGGCAGCCATTGAAAGGGGCATTCAAACATTAAAAGTGTTTGGAGATTCAGCCCTCATCATTTACTAATTGAAAGGAGAATAGCAAATACCTGATTCTAAATTGATTTACTATAGGAATCTAATATCAGAGTTTAAGAAAGAGTTTAATGATATTAGCTTTCAACATCTACCTCGAAAAGAAAACCAAATCGCCGATGCCTTGGTCACTTTATCTTCCATGTTTAAAGTTAATCGAGAATCGGACATTGCTTTTATCCAAATAAATATCTATTCAACCCTGGCACATTGCTAGAATGTTGAAGAAGAAAAACATGGTTTGCCATGGTATCATGACATCATTCAGTACAACAAGAATCCACGGTACCTAGAAGGCAGCACCGAAGCTGATAAGAGAACCATCAAACAATTAACTGTAAACTTTATTTTGGATGGTGAGATTTTGTATAAGAAGGGATGGGATCAAGTGTTACTCCGATGCATGGATGCGTTCGAAGCCAAAAGAATACTTGAAGAAGTTCACGAAGGGATTTATGGTATGCATGCTAATGGACATTGAATTGCAAGACAAGTCATGCGATCAGGTTATTATGGTTGACTCTCGAAAAGGATTGCATTGACATGCTCGAAAGTGTTACAAATGCCAAATCTACGCTAACAAGATCCATGTTTCACCGACACCTCTACATGTTATGATAGCTCCATGGCTCTTCTCTCTTTGGGGCATGGACATGATTGGACCGATTACCCCTAAGGCTTCTAATAGGCATTGCTTTATTTTGGTTACAATCGATTACTTCACCAAATGGGTAGAGGTAGCTTCTTATGCCAATGTCATCAGATCTATCATGTGCAAATTTATGAAACAAGGCATCATCTATAGATATGGTTTTCCCGAACAGAATGTCACTGATAATGCACACAACTTAAAAAATAAAATGGTGCAAGCAGTCTACTCTCAGTTTAAGATTCAGTATCGAAATTCCATCCCATACCGTTCGAAGATGAGCAGAGCAATTGAAGAGCAACAAGAATATCAAGAAGATAGTTAAAAAGATGGCTGAGACATTCAAGGATTGGCATGAAAACTTCCCTTTTACCTTACACGTCTGTCACATAGCAATACAAACTTTCATGGGTGCCACCCCATTCTCTTTGGTCTATGGCATGGAGTCTGTCTTACCAATTGAAGTTGAATCCCTTCACTTATAGTCCTGATTGAATCATAACTTGAAGAGGTTGAATGGGTTAAAAATCGATATGAGCAACTCAATCTCATCGAAAAAAAGAATCAAAGCCATCTATCATGGGCAGAAGTATCAAAAGCGCATGATGAGAGCCCATGACAAGAAAGTCTGTCCTTATCAGTTTTTGAAAAGGTGATTGGTGCTCAAACAAATTCTCCTGATGCATAAAGATACTCATGAAAATGGACCCAAATTGGGAAGGGCCATACATGGTGAAACGCATATTCTTTGGAGGAGCTTTAATCTTAATTGAGATGGATGGCAGTGACTTGCCCAACCCCATAAATTTTAATTCTGTTAAAAAGTACTATGCTTGAAAGGACTTTAGGATGAAAACCCGAAAGGCATCCTATTACTCCCTCGCCTACCACTCACAAAAAAATCCAAAATCCAAAAAATAAAATAAAATAAAAATAATAAAAAAGAGGAAAAAAGAAAACTAGCTTAAGTTGAAAACCTGAGAGGGTGGCTTAAGTGATCAGACCTTCTCATTCAAACAAAGCCAAGCCCAAACTATTGTTAGCCTAAAACCAATCTTCCCCACATTCATAACTCTAACCAAGACACCAGGTCATAACCTAACCCATCTGTTCTGTGTTGACCAACACCACTAGAACCTCATCCATCTGTACTAAAAAAATGAAAACTAAAAATGGAAACTACCTAACTTTAAGGCCTCCATCCCACCATAGGGCCATCTAAGGGATCTTCTTGTGAGTTGCTAGCACCAAAAGAATCAATAACTCAAAATAAATCTCTAAAATCACTTATTGGAGAATTCATGTCATCTTCGTCAGAGCCAATTGACTAGGAAGACTTCTCATATCTTTTTTGTATTTTAAAACCTTCCATAATCTTATAAGTTTGTCACAAATTATACCTTCTTTCTTTGAATAAAAATATTACTTGATCTCTCATAGAATCTTTTAGTAGCACTATATTTCATGTTGTATCATGTTTATCATTTAATTGATGATGCTTGATAAATGGACAAAAATGATGATAGGATTTCCTAGCATTACTTTGAAAGATAAAACTTTGTAGGAACTTTGTTTCATGTTTAAAGACTAAGAATGAACTCTTAGGGGCACAACCAATATTGCTCTAGGACTTCAATCTTAACCTCCTCCCAATAAGTGGTCATGGACCTCCTGTACCTCTAAAAAAGAGACAACCTTAACATATAAAGCCTTTAAAAATCTAGAGCAAGATTGACAAACCCTAGGCAAAAGGCCACCTCAACAAAGATAAAGAAAGCCTAAAACCAACCATTGGATTAGGCCTTTAAAGTCATCACCCTTGCATCAATTAGGTAGGCATTTGTATTTCCATGCATTATATAGCATTTAACATCTTACAGGTATCGGCTCCCGTATGCAAAAGTCAAATTTATAGGGAACCTAAGGTACCATTTTTTAATTTTGAAAAACCTTAAAAGGCTATAAGTAAGTACCTTTGACCTTATGTGCTCATTGAAAATCACCTAAGAAGGATATCTAAACTCATTTCCTTCTAGTCCTCAAAGAGCGGGACGCTTACCAAGCCTACATAAGCTAATGGCAATTACCTACCCCAGTCCTTAAAGAGTAACACGTTTCCCTACCTTAAAGCCTATACAAGCTGATGGCAACTACCTACCTCAGTTTTCAAAGAGCAAGACACTTTCCTACCCAAAAGCCTAACAAGCTGGTGAAAACTACCCACCGTAGTCCTCAAAAAGCAGGATGTTTATTAAAGCCCACATATGCTGGTGGCACCTATTTACCTTAGCTCACAATGAGCTAGACAGCTACCTTCACTTACCTCAAAGCCCACACAAGCTGATGGCACTTGTCTACCTTAATCGATGAAAAGTTGGACATTTTTCTTTACCTACCTTAAAACCCATGCAAATTGATGGCACCAGTTTGAAAAAAAAAAGAAAAAAATGAAAACAACCTAGTAGAGAGGTCAAACCCTACAAAACTCATTAATTTTTTGTAAGTTGCTTAACCCATCTCGACATGATACTAAATAACTCTCCACTTTTCGGTAGGCACACAAATCCATCATCCCAATCGAACAAAATAGTGTCCATTTGTCTTTGCCCTGTTCCTAATACTTAGCAACAACCAAAGAGGGGCAGCTGTAGACATCTTATTTTGTCCGAACCAATTTTTGGCATCTTAAGAGTTAGGTAAAAGATGATAAAATCAAAAAATAGAATTAAAGCTGAGGGATGACTACCGAGCATTGTGTTGTCAGGCACTATTAGGTGACACGGCACCTGGCAAAAAAATTCTTTTAAGAAGGTCTAAAATGCCTATGGGCTATATTAAAGAAAATATAAAAATGAGGTATCAAAGGCCACTTTTCATGGTGCCACCAAGGTTATTCAAATGAATACACAAATCAATTTCCCATTGTTTGTTATTACGTTAAGGTAAATCGAGAAGCCACAGATACATGCAAGTTATATTAGGGCACAAGTATTGATACGAGGCCTTTAAGGTGCGAAAAACTTGAATTTTCACATATAGTATCGATACAAGAAGGTTTGGTATCAATACCCTAGGTGTGGTATTGATACACAAGCATGAGTATCGATACAAATTCATGGAGTTATCGATACTGGCCTCTAAATCTTTAGACTCGAAATATTTTTTGCTCTTATTATCAATACACAACTCATTGTATTGATACTTAGGAGTAAAAAGTACTTTGTCTATCGATACAACATATTTTGTATCGATACACCAAGGTATTTTTGCATAGTTTGAGCCATTTTTTAGCCTTTGAAAACTCGATTTAAACGTGTTTTTGCACCAAGAAACTATTATAAACATTGCAAACCTCAATTATAGTTCATTAATGGATTCTAACAAATTTTTGGAGTACAAACAATTAATAACAAAGGTCACTTTCATAAGATATATGAGTGTAAGAGGGTATGGCAGGCATATATCCATCTGCAGGCTTTCACAGCCTTTCTACCTCCTTGCTCAGCATGGCAGAACCAATAAGAAGAGAGTCAACTGAGCATGGCAACTAGAGATATCCCCTGGTGCAGAAGAAAAAAAAAACAAAAAATGCCCTTTGCATTGTCTTTTAAAAGGAGAGGCTGAACAAAAAAAAGAGAACACTACTAGCTATCTCAAAAAAAACCTTTTAGCTATCAAAAAAGCTCTCTAGCAATCCCAAAAAAACTCTCTATCTATTCTCATAAATTTTCCAACAACTTCAGTTTCAAAAAGTTAACCAAAAAACACTGTTCCATTATTTTTCACCCTTAACCAACCTTTACTCCCGCAGCTTCCTAAAATCACCACTAGAACACCTTAAAAAACTCAACCTTTCACATATGTCATCCTCAAAACACCTAATTAGCAACCACATTACCAAAAAGCTCTTTTCTTTTACCATTGTTTTGCTAAACAATAGCAAAAAGAGGGAAGGGACTGAGCTTAAAGTTACTGCTTTAAAAAAGAGGGAAAGTTTAAGATTTTGTTGGTATATTTTTTATCTTTTCCATATATTTTTTGTTTGGATCATCCATTTCATTTTAGTAAGCCCTTCATGCTGTCATGACCCTCCTCATACTCTCATGCATCTTTTTAGCTTTGGTTGTGGTAGTCCTAAGATCTTAATGGCCTTCTTGACACCATAATGTTATGGGATATATAAGCTCACCATACATCAATTTCATCATTGCACAGCCTCTATTTATGCATCTTTTGCCATGTTTCTTCCATATTCACATATCCGTTGCATATTTAAGTGGTTACCTTGACATGTTTTAAGTATGTTCAAACATTTTCTTGTGTTTTAAGGAGTCTCATGAAATAAAAATATTGTCTTGACAACTCCAACATCCACTCCTTTGTATAAACATCTTTATATCATCTGTGTGCACCTATTTGTCATCTTTTTACATCTATGTCATCCATTTCCATGTCAAAATGTCATCTTTGCTTATTTGCATGTTTAATCCATGTTTATCTTTCTATGTGTTGTATTTTATTCATGACATCTCCATTAAGATGCTTGCTTGTTTCTTGCAAACTGATTTTTGTATGTGTTGTATTTTGTTCATGATATCTCCATTAAGATGCTTGCTTGTTTCTTACAAATCAATTTAAAAAAAATCCCTAAGTTAAGTTCATGTTAGCTTTAATAGGTGAAGAGCAGCATGGGCTTAATGTTTTCATCAAATTTGTATCCGAATCTTGGAGGCAAATCAACATTTAAGATCAGGATTCATGGTGAAATAAGTTTGTTTTTCAAAAAAAAAAAATCCTTCTTACTATTAATCCTTGATCTTGATTCTCATGTTCCTTTTTATGACATAGTCAACGGGCCGTTCCATCATCCCAAACAACTCCGAGATTATGGAATGAACTTGTGAAGCCCATGTTACATTTTGTCATGGATGTTCGAGCGTCCTGGACCCGAGTCTATCTTTGAAAAAACCAGATTATCGAATAATCCCCTTATTTTTGCTCTGGCAACACTATAGTCCGAACTTGAAAAATTATTTTTGAGGCACAAAATATATCTTTTGATTTTTCTTATATTTTTTCTTTAAAGGGCACTGAATTACCTTTCCAACAGTGCTTTATTTTCCCTTGGATCATCCCGGATGAGGGAGTTATGATTTTTCGAGCCCTTACTATCTGAAACCCACTAGAACCAATGTGCAACATTCTATTTGGGCCATTTCAGCCCATCAGATGATTTTTACGCAATTTCTAGATATTTTTCCCAAAAAGTTCACAAAATTCCCTTTCTAAAAAGGTATTATCCATGATCCAATGATCTAGATAAGCTTAGAATGATTTTTCAAAATCCATCATGCCCTTTTAATTTTACATACTGCCAGAGCTAAGACGAACCTAACTTCAAAAATTAATTCCACCTTGAAAGTGATTTTGTAAAATTTTTGGAATATTTTTATATTAAACCTTGTTGAGTTTCCTTTCCAACAGTACCTCTTTTACCCTCTGTAGTCTTCGGATACACTTGAAAAAAAATTGGAAATGAATATGACACTATGTTACCCTCTATTTCAACCTAATTTTTGAATCTCCTTTTATCGAGATGTTTGGATGTCTTGAAATGCACCTGTTTAGTCTCCCTCATAATAGCAACCCCTTTTAACTTTGATCAAGGTTAAAATACAAAAAAAAGGATTTCATATTAAAATTTTTGCTAAGTGGAGTTACTCTAACTCCATTACTCAAATAGGATACTCTAAACCCATTTTCATATTAAAATTTTTGCTAAGTGGAGTTACTCTAACTCCATTACTCAAACAGGATACTCTAAACCCATTTTTTAATCAAAGTTTAAATTTTCTCCTTGTTCCTAAATGTTTTCCTAACTCTGGGGATACTCCAACCCCATTACTCAAAGGGGATACTCTAACCCCATTACTCAAAGAGGATACTCCAACCCCTTTTTTTCATTAAAAATCTAAATTTTCACTTTAATCTTAACTATTTCCATAACTCTATGTTAGGGGATACTCTAACCCCACCTCATCGAAGGGATATTCTAACCTCGTTTTTACCTCAAAATTTTAAAATTTTCTCTCTTCTGGATGCCTTAGACTATTTTGATAAAAATCATCTTTGTTCTTCAAATTACCAATGAATCTAGACCGGTCTCTAAAATTATCATCCTGGTTATTCTTCACTAATCAAAGGCAATTATGAGATACATTTTGATCACCCCTCCGTTTTTTATGTTCTTTTGTTTGTGATTGCTTATTTATGATATTATTGTATTTCTCATTTTTTGCCTTACTAACTTATTTCCTTTTGTAGTGTTACTGTGCATTCATATTTAAAATTTGTTTTCTAATAAAATTTACTGGGCAATGTTTCATGTTGGTATCTCTCCAATGCCTAATACAAAAATCTAATTTTTAAAATCCAATACAGACATTGTTTTATAAAAAAAATCTTATGTTCCTTACACCTCCCGAGCGCATAGGTGATTTAATTTTCCTTAATAAAAAAAAAAACCTCGGATTTAAATTTTCTAAAACTTCATGCATTAAAGAGGATTATTATATCTAAATAGAGACCAAATGGAACCGATTTATCTGAGACCAAAGTGAGATATAGTTAGTAAGTACTGATTTCGGGTGTCATGGGGTTGCTAGTCCTTCCCTGTATGTAAACTCTTGAGCCTAACTAATGAATCTCTAGACTTTGTAGACCTTGAAATCAGTGTTTCAAGTTTTGTAACTCATAATATTGTTTTCAATGGGCGTCCGATCTTGCCTGACCTAAAATAATCAGTGGCAACTCCAAGTTTATGACCACTTCATGGTGGCCATTCAGGTCTAGTTGGATAAGCGACTCGTCCGACGGTCCATATCCCCTTCATATCACCACACCTAATCCAAATCCCAATAAAGGGTAGCTCAAAGGCTTGACCATAACCAACCATCATTTATTTTTAAGTCGAGCGCGCTATGCCCTTCGAATCGTTCAAAGTTTTAGAGGTTAGGCATGTGGCGACAGTTGGTAATCACACATTTTATACAAGCATTATAATTAAATTTTTTTAACAAAATAGAGATTCTAAAGTGTTCTTTTGTAATTACTTTCTGTCTTACTTTCATAATCATCATATATTCTTGCAACTCTAAGAATAATTGACATGTTTTATTTTTCTTGAAAAAAGGGTTCCAAACTTTCTCTAATTTAACCAATATTAAATCTGATTCAATTTTGTTTTAACTAAAAACTATAATTTTTTAGCTACATTTCATGGTTAAAACCATAACACTCGTGTTATTATTATCAGTAGAGTGACAGTATCAAATTGGTAAGCAGACAAGGCTATCAAAGATTATCCTAGTGTAAGGAAAACATCAAATTCTCTTGCAACTTCCATGACTATATTAGCTCTTTCCATGGGCACATTGTCACCTAAGAAAACAACTTTGAAGTTTAAATACACAATAAATACATTAAAATTTGCTCTTTTTTTAATTTCATTTGAAGTTTAATTTAGCTACACACTCAACTCCAGCTAATCCCTAACTGGATGGATCAATACATAGCAAACAAATCCAAAGTTTCAAATTTGTATAATATTGATATAATTTTCATACATGATATTTGATTTTTCCTACATTAACATTAGATATATCAATTAATTATTTAAGTTACTTTATTAAATTATAATACTATTATTTATTTTTATATAATAAGTAATTTAGTCAACTTATAATGTTAATTTAATTGTATAGTTGTTATTAAATGAACTTATTATAGGGATTTAAAATTTGTAAAATAGATCTATATCACACATGACAAAGTGCAATTATGTCTCTTTGAGACCATGGCAATATTATAATTTGTTTCGAGACATATAATATCCGAAAACAAATGAGAGGTTTTAAAGTGGTTTATCTGGCAAGATCCACAAACACAATGGCAGACTAACTAGCTAGGCAAAGGTGGATAGATCGGATAGTTTTTCCACATGGTTGTGATGTGTGCATGGGGTATATGTTTTTATTTGTCTACTCTAATTGGTGAAGTGTTTAGGGATGGTTTGATGATTTCATTATGTGATTGCTATATAGGTGTTTGCTTTTCAGCTTTGTTTTTGAAAGTTGAACTTCTTTCTTTTTTGTCTTAATAATGAATTCAGCTGATAAAAAAAGAGCTAAATTTATTTTTGGATTAGATTAGAGAAGTTTATAGGAAACATGATGTTCTTAATTATTAAAAAAATTAATATCTTGTTCTTCATTAATGGCAAAGGATACATTGATATTTCAATTACTGTAGTTCTATTGGAATCAATCACTATAAAAAAAAGAGGTTTTAGCCATAAAAAATAGAGATGAAAAAATATTTATCGCAATAAAAATAATTGTTGAACGTTTGTCACAAAATTTATTGCAAAATACAGAGGGTATTTTTGCGACAATTTTTCACAAAATTTGTCACTAATATTGGAAAAAATGGCACCAAAGTTTATGAAAAATGATTCATTGCCCACTTTGTTGCTAAATTTGCAATGGATAGGTTTTGTCACTAAATAGCATGGCTACCTATAAAACATAATGGCACTAAATTTTGCGATGAAGAATTCATCGCTGACTTTCATTGCTAATTTAGCAACGAATAATGTTCATTGCAAAATTTGTTACTAAATTATCAATACAAAAATTTGTTGTTAATATTGTCACTAATTTTTGACAAACAAACATTCATTGCTAAATTAGCAATGAAATTAACTACATATTTTGTCCTGATATTTGGTTGTAGCATATTTGTTGCTAATTTTGTAGCAAAGTAGAGATGATTGATTTGTTGACTGCTAGTATTATTGCAACTTTATGATAGACATGCATTCATTGCTAAATTTCATCACAAAAGTTTATCGATAGTTTTACATTGCTAATATTGTCACAATTTTAATACGAATGAGTATTCATCATAAAATTTCATCGCTAGTGTCCACCGACAGTTTTTTGTCATTGATTTCATTGCCACTATTGTCGCAGCATTATTATGGATAAATATTCATCGCTAAATTTCATTGTTAAAATCCACCGACAGTTTTTTATTGTTGACTCCATGGCTAATATTGTTAGAAATTTATTATTTATGAACATTTGTCACTCAATTCGTCATTAAAGTCTAGTACTTTTTTTCATCGCTGATTCCATGGCGGAGTCAGATATATTTATTACTCACCATTCCCCTTTCTTCACTTTTCTTTCGATGCTCTTCTATCTTTTCTCTTCTTATTTGATGTCATATGGTAATCATGGAATTAGTTATTGTTTATTTCACTATTTTCTTTCATCAATTGCCCCAAGCTTCATCAATATTATGTAATTTTTTATTGTTTAGGTATGTACCTATTAAAAGGCCTTACAATCGAAGTGAATGTTGTAATTCTCATCAAATTGACTAATTTCTAATACAAAGAGTTTAATGAAATACTTAGGCGAGTCCCCTTTACATGGTAATTTTTTTCAATTTCAAAGTAATTGTCTAGGCACAAATAAAATTTTTAATTTATAAAATTTATGGGTTATAATTAAGAATATTAAATATTAGATATGATATTGTTAATATTTTATAACTATTTAATTTGTATACAGACACACTGTAAAAAGATAGGGCTTGAATGTATAATAAAAACTTACCTGAACATTGAAGATTGAATGATAAGTTTTGTATTGAGTTAGAATAGATTTTGGACTTCGCTAGTAGTAAAGTTGAGTTCATGGATGGAAATAACATAAGGCGTCCAGTGTAAAAAGTGTAGTAATTGTAAGTTTCATAGGTGTGATAAAGTTAGAGAACATCTTTATAGATTTGTTTTACCTTGAATTACTATAATTGCAATTGCCATGGTAAATCGTTTATATCTGATAAAGAAAATCAAAGAAATAAGCAATTTTCAGTTAGGGGAGAATGTAGTTATTAAGAGTAATTAAACGCATTTGATTGATGCAACTAGTCAGAATTTTATTTTGGAATCAAACCTGGCAAATACTAGTTTTGCTTTAACATTTGAACAAGTGGATACTAGTTATGCATCATTGTTGGAAGAGGTAGGAGTAATAGGTGTTGATGAGAATGTGGATAATAAAACTTTTAATCAATTTTGGGAAGTTTTGGAAGCTTTAAATGAACCTTTGTAGGATGATTGTGACAAGCACACAAAGTTATTACTGACGGCAAGACTGTTAAATATCAAGGCAGAGCATAATGTGTCTAAAAACTACTTCAACTCTTTTATGGAAGTAATGTAGGAAACAATGCCTCGTGAAAATATCAAGCCAAGTGATTTTTATGATATGAAGAAGCTAATGGATAACTTAGGTCTTCTAGTTGTAAAGATTGATGTATGTAGTCAGGGTTGTATGTTATATTAGAGGGATGATGAAAATGAAGAATCTTGCAAATTTTGTAACTAATCAAGTATAAGATTAGTAGGAGGTAGGGTCATAATCAAAAGTGTAAACCATACAAGCAAATATTTTATCTACCCTTAATTCATAGATTGCAAAGGCTTTATGCATCTAAGGCCACTGCTGAACACATGAGTTGGCATGCAAACCATAAAACAGAAAGAATTTTAATATGTCAGTCTTTAGACGCAAAGGAATGAAAACATTTTGATAGAATATAATCTGAGTTTGTCATGGAGCCTTAAGACATCAGGTTAGGTATTTCTACTGATGGGTTTACCCTATTTGGGAAATCGAGAAAAGCTTATTCATGTTAGCCAGTTATCTTAACTCTGTAAAATAATCCACCTAGTATGTGTATGAAGACAACTTATATGTTTTTTACATTGATCGTGCCTGGCTGATAAAATCCAAAAACGTTGATAGATATTTATATGAAACCATTGATTGCAAGGTTACAATAGTTACAGGATAAAGGTGTTCCTACGCATGATGTCTCTACTAATCAAACATTTATAATGAAGGTCGCTCTTCTTTGGATAATAAATGACTTTCTAGCTTATGGAATGTTATTTGGATGGTGTACAACTAGGATCTTAGTATAATCGATATGTATGAATAGATTAAAGTCATTTAGAATAAAACATGGTAAGAAGACTAGCTATTTTGACTATCACAAACAATTTTTGCCAATGTACCTTACATTCAGAAGGGATAAAATAAAGTTCATCAAAAATAGGATTGAAAGAACACCTCCACCATTGAGGCTGACTAGTGATCAAGTTTAAAGGCGATTGCATGGCTTTTCAAATATTATTGAAAACCTTCTTGGTATAACTATTACATAAGCAAGTACACATAAATGGACTAAATGGAGTACATTTTAGGATCTACCATATTAGAGAACCTATCTTGTTCATCATAATCTTGACATCATGCATATAGAAAAAAATGCCTTCAACAATGTCATAAATACTGTGATAGGAAAACAAAAGACAACTTAAATGTAAGAAAAAATATAAAAGATATTTGTGATCAGCCTACACTAGATATGGATGCAACCAGTAAGGAACCAAAACCAAAAGCAGTTTATACTTTGAACTAGGAGCAAAGATGGGTTATTTGTTAATGGTTGAAATTTATGCGGTTAGTGATGGATATGTATTAAACTTTCGGAGATGTGTTGATTTGAATGAATGCAAGTTAGTTCACTTGCCTTATAAGGCTAAAGTGGCAAGTCCCGTCTAATTTCGATAGATGTATCAATTCAAAAGGTAAATTTTTTTGATAAATTTTAAAATATGTAATTATATATTATGTTCTAATAAAATTTTTTTATTGCAATTAGATTCTTATATCATTTGAAAAAAAAAGTGAAGAATAAGGCATGTGTTAAAGCTTTAATTTGTAATGCATATATTGTGGAAGAAGTGACAACATTTGCATCATACTATTTTAAGCCTCACACGTAGTGTAAGGGGTAAAGAACAGAAAAAAATGATGAGGGCCTTATTGATCCTGGTTACAAGGCATTCTCTATTTTCTATTATCTTGGTCGACTAAGCGGCACATGTTAGTAAATGTAAATTTGGAAATATATGTATTATGTGTGCGTTAAACATTGTCAAAAATATAATTGATAGTAGCTTATAGGATTTTTCAAACTTCAATGTATGGACTACCACCAAATGACTTTGACCATATGTGTGATGAAGAATTTGCATGGTTCAAAACATATGTAACTATTACATATGGAAGAACACATAAATAGACCAAATGGAGTACATTTTAGGATCTACCATATTGGAGAACCTATCTTATTCATCATAATCTTGTCATCATGCATATAAAAAAAATGCTTTTGACAATGTCATAAATACTAGGATGGAAAAACAAAAGACAACTTGAATGCAAGAAAAGATATAAAGATATTTATGATCAGCCTACACTAGATGTGGATGCAACTAGTAAGGGACCAAAACCAAAAGCAGTTTATACTTTGAACTAGGTGTAGAGATGGGTTATTTATGAATTGTTGAAATTTATGCAGTTCCTGATGGATATGCATCAAACCTTGGGAGATATATTAATTTGAATGAATGCAAGTTGATAGGTTTAAAGAGTCATGATTGTCACATGTTTATGGAAAGACTAATTCCAATAGCTTTCAAAGAACTTCCACTAAAATTTGTATGGGGTGCCATAACATATTTAAGTATTTTCCTTCATGATATTTGTTTAATAGTGTTGAAAGTATCACGCTCGGAGAAACTAGAGAGAGATACTCATGTCATTCTTTGTAACTTGAAAAAGATATTCCTTCTATTATTTTCTGATTTAATGAAGCATCTCTTAGTTCGCTTACCTTGTGAGGCTAAAATGGCAAGTCCCGTCTAATTTTGATGGATGTATCGATTCAAAAGGTAAAGTTTTTTAATAAATTTTAAAATATTCAGTTATATATTATGTTCTAATAAACTTCTTTTCATTGCAATTAGATTCTTATATCAT
>JBBYHM010384599.1:0-15488 GCA_038381775.1 Adansonia rubrostipa
ATCTTGTTATGATTAATCCATGTATGAATCATTAGCCTAATATATTTCAAGCATATCTATACATTAGCTTGCATCTTATAATGAATCATTATCATTTCCAGGTTTCATAACATTTTCTTGTCAAAGTGCATAACACTTTCTTTGCCTAGGCTATTAGTAAAGTTAGCATCCCCATTCATGTTTTGTGCCATCCCCTTATATGTTTATTGTCTCCTCCTTGTCTAAATTCATGTTTGATGGTTGTCAAAAACTAATTTTCAAAACCTCCCCAAGCCAAACATGTTAACCTCAACCAATGAGGATTAGCATTGACTTAGCGTTTTCCTTAAAGTTAGCAAAATATCTTAGGGAACATTGAGTTTTCAAATATGGAATCCTGATTAAAGTAGCTTAAATCATCTGATTTTATGATGAAAATGGCCTTACACTTGTTCCCGAAATGTCCGTGCCTTGTTTTTGAGTCGAAACCTTAAGTGGTATGATCAACAGGTTGTTTCATCATCCTGAAATACTTCAGGGCTGTGCAAATGAGTTTGTGACGCTCATGCCACACTTTCCCTTCAATCATGGACATCCGAATGTTGATGACTTGAGTTTGGACCCATAAACATAAAAGAAAATAAGAAATATCCTCTACTTTACTTTGTCCCCTGTTGGCAACAGCACTGTTACAAATTAAAAAATCACTTTAATATCCCAAATGAGTTTTGGTGAACTTTATAATATTTTTCTTTGAAAGTGTGTCAAAATACCTTTAAAACGAGGTTGTTCATCATTGGATCAGTCCAGATGAAAGAGTTACGATTTTTCAAACCTAGACTGTCTAAAATCCTTAGAGTGAACAAAGTGCATTCCAGTTGGGCCTTTTAAGCCCAACAAATTATTTTTCCAAATCCATCCAGCATTTTTCTAAAACGTTCATGAAATTCCTTTTCAGAAAAGGTATTATTTGTAATTTTTTGATACCAAATGAGTCTAGAATGATTTTTCAAATTTTGACACACCTTGTCTCTCGTATGCTCTACCAGTAGCAAAATTAATCCAAACTTGAAAATTTATTCCCCCTGAAAGTGACTTTTTGAGATATTGGGAATATTTTTAGGTTGACCCTCATCGAGTTATCTTTTTAATAGTATCTTGTCCACCCTCTAAAGCTTTCAAACCAATTTAGAATAAATTCAAGAAGCAGGATGACGCGATGCTGTCCCTAGTTTTTGGTTATGGTCAAAATTGAGTTATTTTCCTGAATTTCATCTCAAGACATTCAAATGTCTCCGCATCACCCCAATTAGCCTCGAAAACATGCTTTGACCTCCCATAGGCTCGTATCAAGGCATAAACATATTTTACATCTTTACCAGCCTTATTCACAATAATTTTTTTTGCCAAGAGTTGTCTAAATGCTTACTCATTTTCTAAATAACAACGTTTTGTCAATTTAAGTTTTCCAACTCAATTTCTTCAAAGGGCGTTAAATAGGTCACTTTCAAGGATACTCCAACCTCGACCTTCTAAGGGGATACTCCAACCCCGCTATTCAAAATTGCCGAGAATGAAAAATATTCCTCTGTCAAAATTATTTGTCATCCATGGGGATACTCCAACCCTGACCTTCCGAGGGAATACTCCAATCCCACTTTTTAAAATTGTAAAGATTTAAAAATCCTTATTTCTCAAAATTATTTATCATCTATGGGGACATTCTAACCCAATCTTTTTGAGGGGATACTCCAAACCTATCTTTTAACTACAATTAATTTTTTTTCTCTTTCTTGGATTTACATGAATATGTTAAACAAACCTCGTTTAATCAAGAAACCTAGATGCATCTTGAAAATTATCGATTTAGTTATGCTCAAATAATCGGTGCCAATTGCAAGATAAATTCCAATACTCGATCCTTTTTTTATTATTGTATTGAATGATCCATGTTATGTTACTTCATTTATTGCCTTACTAACAGGATTTCTTTGTGATGATTATTTGCATTCATGTTTTCCAATCATTTCAAATAAAACTAAAGGTAATATTCCATGAGGGTATCTGTCTAGTGCCTAAAGTGGAATATTCCATTTTCAAAGTAAAATCCAAAGGTTATTTTTATTGAAAATCTCTATATTCTCCATCTCTCCGGGGCGTATATTGGATTAAATCTTTTTCAAATCTTTTTCATCAAAACTTGGATTTATATTTCTATAAGATTCATGCATTAAAAGAGAGTTATATCGAAATAGTGATAACGTAAGATCAAAAAAATTGAAATCGAGATAAGATAAAGCTAGAAAGGTACCGATTTTGAGCATCATGAAGAGGTTCATACCTCCTCGTGCGTAACTAACTCCCGAACCCAAATGGCAAATCTTTGCACTAAGTAGACCATAAGATTGATGTTTTAAGTTTTGTAACTCAAAACATGGGTTTGAATAGGCATCTGGTCATGCCTAGCCTAAAATGATCGATGGTGACTCCAAACATTGGCCATTTTGTAATGGTCATTCAAGACCAATAAGATGAACGATTCATCTTATGGTCCCCTTCACTATATCATAAGTTAAGAATCTATACTTTCCTATTCTCATTATGTCGTGAAGGAAAAGTCTCAATCAAGAAGACATTTCCATTTCAAAAAAATATTTTAAGTTGCATGCACCCATACATCCATGAAGATCCACCCTGGGGTACGTTAAGACACACGGTTGTCTTATTTCATGGATAAACTTTAATAATAAGGAGAATGGTGAAAAGAAAAGCTTTTTTGGCCAAATCAAAGCATCCATATCATGTATCCTGATGAGAAGAATGTGATTGTAGCACCTATAACAAAAAAATAGAGATTATTATGAGCATCCAAATTTTTCTTATTTCATGGATGAGCTTTGATTATAAGGAAAATGGTGGAAAGAAAAGCTTTTCTTGCAAATCTAAAGCATTAATGTCGTGTATCCTAATGAGAAGAACATGATTTTAGCGCCCATAATGAAAGGAATGGAGATTACTACGAGTATCAAAGTTTCTCTTATTTGATGGATGAACTTTAATAACAAGGAAATTGGTGAAAAGAAATCCTTTTCTTGCCAAATCAAAGCATCAATATCGTGTATCCCAATGAGATGAACATGATTATAGTGCCTACAACAAAAAGAATGGAGATTATTATAAGTATCCAAGTTTGTCTCATTTTACAGATGATGTTTAATGCTAAGGAGAATGGTGGAAAGAAAAGATTTTTTTACCAAATGAAAGCATCAATATCATGTATCCCAAAGAAAAGAACATGATTGTAGTGCCCACAACAAAAAAATGTGAGATTGTTATAGGTATCCAAGTTTTTCTCATTTCACAGATAAACTTTGATTGTAAGGAAAATGGTGAAAAGAAAAGCTTTTCTTGCAAATCCAAAGCATAAATATCGTGTATCCATATAAGAAGAACGTGATTGTAGTGCCCATAACAAGAAAATAGAGATTATTACAAGTATCCAAGTTTTCTTCATTTCACAGATGAACTTTGATTATAAGGAAAATGGTGGAAAGAAAAGCTTTTCTCGCAAATCCAAAACATCAATAACGTGTATTCCAATGAGGAGAACATGATTATAGTGCCTATAATAAAAAGAATGGAGATTATTATGAGAATCCAAGTTTGATTCATTTGATGGACAAACTTCCATTATAAGGAAAATGGTGGAAAGAAAGCCTTTTCTTGCCAAATAAAGCATCAATATCGTGTATCCCAATAAGGTGAAAATGATTTTAGTGCCCAATAACAAAAAAATTAAGATTATTACAAGTATCCAAGTTTTTCTCATTTCATGGATGAACTTTGATTATAATGAAAATGGTGGAAAAGAAAAGCTTTTCTTACAATTCCTTAGCATCAATATCATGTATCCCAATGAGAAGAATATGATTCTCATGCCCATAACAAAAGGAATGGAGATTATTATAAGTATCCAAGTTTTTCTTATTCCACAGATGAACTTTAAGTATAAGGAAAATGGTGAAAAGAAAAGCTTTTCTAGCCAAATCAAAGCATTAATATCGTGTATCCCAATGTAGTGAACATGGTTGTAGTGCCCAATAACAAAAAGAATGGAGATTATAATGAGTATCCACGTGTGTCTCATTTCCCGAATGAACTTTGATAATAAAAAGAAAATGGTGAAAGGAAAGCTTTTCTTGCAAATCTAAAGCATCAATATTCTGTATCCTAATGAGGAGAATTTGATTGTCGTGCTCATAACAAAAAGAATAGAAATTACTCCCAGTAGCCAAGTTTGTCTAATTTCATGGATGAACATTGATAATAAGGAAATGGTGGAAAGAAAAGCTTTTCTAGCCAAATCAAAGCATCAATATCATGCATCCCAATATGGTGAACATGATTGTAGCACCTAATAAAAAAAGAATGGAGATTATAACGAGTATCCAAGTTTGTCTCATTTCATGGATAAACTTTGATTATAAGGAAAATGGTGGAAAGAAAAGCTTTTCTTGCAAATCCAAAGCATCAATATCGTGTATCCCAATAAGGAGAACATGATTGTAGTGCCCATAACAAAAAATATTAGGATTATTATGAGTATCCAAGTTTTTCTCATTTTAGGGATGAACTTCGATTATAAGGAAAATGGTGGAAAGAAAAGCTTTTCTTGGAAATCTAAAGCATCAATATCGTGTATCGCAATGAGAAGAACATGATTTTAGTGCCCTTAACAAAAAGAATTAGGATTGTTATGAGTATCTAAGTTCATCTCATTTCAGAGATGAACATTAATTATAACAAAATGGGTGGAAAGAACAGCTTTTCCTACTAAATCAAAGCATCAATATCATGTATCCCAATATAGGGAAGATGATTGTAGTGCCCGCAATAAAAAGAATAGAGATTATTATGAGTATCTATATTGGTCTCGTTTCACAGATAAACTTTGATTTGAAGGAAAATGGTGGATAGAAAAGCTTTTCGTGCAAATCAAAAGCATCAATATCGTGTATCCCAATCAGAACATGATTTTAGTGCCCATAACAAAAAAAATAGAGATTATTACTAGCATCCAGGTTTACTTGATTTGACAAATGAACTTTAATAAAGGAAACTGATGAAAAAAATAACTTTTTCTTGCCAAATTAAAACATCAATATCGTGTATCCGAACGAGATGAACATGATTGCGATGCCCATAACAAAAAGAATAGAGATTACTACGAGTATCCACGTTTGCCTTATTTCATGGATAAACTTTAATAATAAGGAGACTGGTGGAAAGAAAAGCTTTTCTTGCCAAATCAAAGCATCAATATCATATATCCCAACGAGAAGACCATGATTGTAGTGCCCATAACAAAAAAATGGAGATTATTATGAGTATCCTTGTTTTTCTTATTTCACAAGTAAACTTTGATTATAAGAAAATTGGTGGAAAGAAAAACTACTCTTACAAATTGAAAGCATCTATATTGTGTATCCCAATGACAAGAACATGATTTTAGTGCCCATAACAAAAAGAATAGAGATTATTGCGAGTATCAAGGTTTGTCTTATTTGACGGATGAACTTTAATAATAAGGAAACTAGTGGAAAGAAAACCTTTTCTTGCCCAATCAAAGCATCAATATCGTGCATCCAAATAAGATGAACATGAATGAAGTGCCCATGACAAAAAGATTAGAGATTACTACGAGTATCCAAGTTTATCTCATTTCATGGATGAACTATAATAACAAGGAGAATGGTGGAAAGAAAAGCTTTTCCCACCAAATGAACGCATAAATATCATGTATCCTAATGAGAAGAATGTGATTGTAGTGCCCATAACAAAAAAAATAGAGATTTTTATGAGTATCCAAGTTTTTCTTCTTTCATAAATGCACTTTGATTATAAGGAAAATGGTGGAAAAAAAAGCTTTTCTTTTAAATCCAAAGCATCAATATCATTTATCCATATGAGAAGAATGTGATTGTAGTGCCCAATAACAAAAAGATTAGAGATTATTATGAGTGTCCACGTTTGCCTCATTTTACGAATAAACTTTGATTAGAAGGTAAATGGTAAAAAAAAAAAGCTCTTCTTGCAAATCAAAAACACCAATATCATGTATCCCAATAGGAAGAACATGATTTTAGTGCCCATAACAAAAAGAATGGTGATTATTATGAGGATCGAGGTTTGTCTCATATGATGGATGAACTTTAATAATAAAGACACTAGTGGAAAGAAAACCTTTTCTTGCCAAATCAAAGCATCAATATCGTGTATCCCAATGAGGTGAAAATGATTGTAGTTCCTAATAACAAAAAGAATTGAGATTATTGCGATTATCTAAGTTTTTCTAATTTCACGGATGAACTTTGATTATAACGAAAATGGTGGAAGAAAATGCTTTTCTTGTAAATCCAAAGAATCAATATTGTGTATCCTAATGAGGAGAACATTATTGTCATGCCCGTAACAAAAAAAATGGATATTATTATGAGTATCCAACTTTTTCTTATTTCACAGATGAACTTTGATTATAAGAAAAATGGTGAAAAGAAAAGCTTTTCTAGCCAAAGCAAAGCATCAATTTTGTGTATCCCAATGCGGTGAACATGATTGTAGTGCCCAATAACAAAAAGAATGGAGATTATAACGAGTATCCAAGTTTGTCTCATTTCACAGATGAATTTTGATTTTATGAAAAATGGTGGAAAGAAAAGCTTTTCTTGTAAATCCAAAGCAATATTATGCATCCCAATGAGGGGTACAAGATTGTCGTGCCCATAACAAAAAAAATAGGGATTATTACGTGTATCTAAGTTTGTCTCATTTGATGGATGAACTTTAATAATAAGGAAACTAGTGGAAAGAAAACCTTTTCTTTCCAAATCAAAGCATCAATATCATGTACCCTAATGAGATGAATGTTATTGTAGTGTCCATAACTAAAAGAATGGAGATTGCTATGAGTATCCAAGTTTGTCTGATTTCATGGATAAACTTTAATAATAAGGAGAATGGTGGAAAGAAAAGCTTTTCTTGCCAAATCAAAGCATCAATATCATGTATCCCAATGAGAAGAATGTGATTGTAGTGCCCATAACAAAAAAAATAAAGATTATTACGAGTATCCAAGTTTATCTCATTTCACGGGTGAACTTTGATTATAAGGGAAATGGTGGAAAAAAAAGCTTTTCTAGCAAATCCAAAGCATTAATATCATGTATCCATATGAGAAGAACGTGATTGTAGTGCTCAATAACAAAAAGAATAGAGATTATTATGAGTATCCACATTTACCTTATTTCACGGATAAACTTTGATTAGAAAGAAAATGGTGGAAAGAAAAGCTTTTGCTGCAAATCGAAAGCATCAATAATATGTATCCCAATGAGAAGAACATGATTTTAGCACCCATAACAAAAAGAATGGAGATTATTACGAGTATCGAGGTTTACCTATTTGATGAATGAACTTTAATAAAAAGGAAATTAGTGGAAAGAAAACATTTTCTTGCCAAATGAAAGCATCAATATCGTGTATCCCAATGAGGTGAAAATTATTATAGTGCCCAATACTAATAAGAATTGAGATTATTACGAGTATCCAATTTTTTCTTATTTCATGGATGAACTTTGATTATAATGAAAATGGTGGAAAGAAAAGCTTTTCTAGCAAATCCAAAGCATCAATATCATGTATCCTAATGTGGAAAATATGATTGTCGCCCATAACAAAAGAATATTGATTATTACGAGTATCCAAGTTTTTCTAATTTCATGAATGAACATTGATTATAAGGAAAATGGTGGAAAGAAAAGCTTTTCTAGCCAAATCAAAGCATCAATATTGTGTATCTCAATACGGTGAACATGGTTGTGGTTCCCAATAACAAAAAGAATGAAGATTATAACGAGTATTCAAGTTTGTCTCATTTCACCGATGAACTTTGATTATAAGGAAAATTGCAAAAAAAAGCTTTTATTGCAAATCGAAAGCATCAATATCGTGTATCCCAATGAGAACATGATTTTAGTGCCCATAACAAAAAGAATGGAGGTTATTACGAGTATCCAAGTTTGTCTCATTTCACGAATGAACATTAATTATAAGGAAAATGATGGAAAGAAAAGCTTTTCTTGCCATATCAAAGCATCAATATCGTGCATCCTAATGTGGGGAACATGATTGTAGTGCCCACAACAAAAAGAATCAAGATTATTATGACTATCCATGTTTGTCTTATTTCACAGATAAACTTTGACTAAAAGGAAAATGTTGAAATAAAAGCTTTGCTTGCAAATCGAATATAACAATATCATGTATCCCAGCGGGAAGAACATGATTTTAGTGCCCACAAAAAAAAATGGAGATTATTAAGAGTATCAGGGTTTGTCTCATTTGATAGATTAACTTTAATAATAAGGAGACTGGTGGAAAGAAAACCTTTTCTTGCCAAATCAAAGCATCAAAATTGTGTATCCTAATGAGATGAACATGATTGTATTGCCCACAACAAAAAGAATGGAGATTATAACGAGTATGCAAGTTTAACTCATTTCACGGATAAACTTTGATTATAACAAAAATGGTGGAATGAAAAGCTTTTCTTGCAAATCCAAAGCATCAATATCGTGAATCCTAATGAGGAGAATATAGTTGTCGTGCCCATAACAAAAAGAATGGAGATTATTACGAGTATCCAAGTTTGTCTCATTTCATAGATGAACATTGATTATAAGGAAAATTATGAAAAACATGCTTTTCTATCCAAATTAAAGCGTCAATATTGTGTATCCCAATGTGGTGAACATGATTGTAGTGCCCAATAACAAAAAGAATAGAGATCATATTGAGTAACCAAGTTTGTCTCATTTCACGAATAAACTTTGATAATAAAAAGAAAATGGTGGAAAGAAAAGCTTTTCTTGCAAAGCCAAAGCATCATTATCGTGTATCCTAATGAGAAGAACTTGATTGTCATGCCCATAACAAAAAGAACAGAGATTCTTATGAGTATCCAAGTTTTTCTCATTTCACGAATGAACTTTGATAATAAGGAAAATGGTGGAAAGAAAAGCTTTTCTAACCAAATCAAAGCATCAATATCGTGTATCCTAATGCGGTAAACATGATTATATCGCCCAATAATAAAAAGAATGGAGATTATAATGAGTATACAAGTTTGTCTCTTTTCACGGATGAACTTTGATTATGAGGAAAATGGTGGATAGAAAAGCTTTCTTGCAAATCCAAAGCATCAATATCGTGTATCCTAATGAGGAGAACATGATTGTCATGCTCATAACAAAAAGAATACAGATTATTATCAGTACCCAAGTTTGTCTCATTTCATGGATGAACATTAATTAAAAGGAAATGGTGGAAAGAAAAGCTTTTCTAGCCAAATCAAAGCATTAATATCATGAATCCCAATGCAGTGAACATGATTGTAGCGCCTAATAAAAAAAGAATGGAGATTGTAACGAGTATCCAAGTTTGCCTCATTTCATGGATAAACTTTGATTATAAGGCAAATGGTGAAAAAAAAAAGCTTTTCTTTCAAATCCAAAGCATCAATATCATGTATCCTAAAAAGGAGAACATGATTGTAGTGCCCATAACAAAAAAAAATTAGGATTATTACGAGTATCCAGGTTTTTCCCGTTTTAGGGATGAACTTTGATTATAAGGAAAATAGTGGAAAGAAAAGCTTTTCTTACAAATGTGAAGCATCAATATCGTGTATCCCAATGAGAAGAACATGGTTTTAGTGCCCATAACAAAAAGAATTAGGATTGTTACAAGTATCCAAGTTCATCTCATTTCATGGATGAACTTTAATTATAGCGAAAATGGTGGAAAGAAAAGCTTTTCTGGCTAAATCAAAGCATCAATATCGTGCATCCTAATGTGGGGAACATGATTGTAGTGCCCACAATAAAAAGAATAGAGATTATTTTGAGTATCTGCATTTGTCTCCTTTCATAGATAAACTTTGATTTGAAGAAAAATGGTGGATAGAAAAGCTTTCCTTACAAATCAAAAGCATCAATATTGTGTATCCCAATGAGAACATAATTTTAGTGCCCATAACAAAAAGAATGGAGATTATTACTAGCATCGAGGTTTGTCTGATTTGACAGATGTACTTTAAAATAAGGAAACTGGTGAAAAAAAACCTTTTCTTGCCAAATTAAAGCATCAATATCGTGTATCCTAATGAGATGAACATGATTGCGGTGTCCACAATAAAAAGAATAGAGATTACTATGAGTATCCATATTTGTCTCATTTCACGAATGAACTTTAATAATAAGGAGAATGGTGGAAAGAAAAGCTTTTCCTACCAAATCAAAGCATCAATATCATATATCCCAATGAGAAGGACATGATTACAGTGCCCACAACAAAAAAAATGAAGATTATTATGAGTATCCATGTTTTTCTCATTTCACAAGTAAACTTTGATTATAAGGAAATTGGTGGAAAAGAAAAACTTCTCTTGCAAATTGAAAGCATCTATATTGTATATCCCAATGACAAGAACATGATTCTAGTGCCTATAAGAAAAATAATGGAGATTATTACGAGTATCGAGGTTTATCTCGTTTGACGGATGAACTTTAATAATAAGGAGAATAGTGAAAAAAAGCTTTTCCTACCAAATCAAAGCATCAATATCATGTATCCCAATGAGAAGAACGTGATTGTAGTGCCCATAACAAAAAAAATGGAGATTATTATGAGTATCCAAGTTTATCTCATTTCATGGATGAACTTTGATTATAAGAGAAATGATGGAAAGAAAAGCTTTTCTTGCAAATCCAAAGCATTAATATCATGTATCCATATAAGAAGAACGTGACTGTAGTGCTCAATAACAAAAAGAATGGAGATTATTATGAGTATCCACATTTACCTCATTTCACAAATAAACTTTGATTAGAAGGAAAACAGTGGAAAGAAAAGCTTTTATTGCAAATCAAAAGTGACAATATCATGCATCCCAATGAGAAGAAAATGATTTTAGCGCCCATAACAAAAAGAATGGAGATTATTATGAGTATCGAGGTTTGCCTAATTTGATAGATGAACTTTAATAATAAGGAAACTGTTGGAAAGAAAACCTTTTCTTGCCAAATGAAAGCATCAATATCGTGTATCCCAACGAGGTGAAAATGATTATAATGCCCAATACCAAAAAGAATTAAGATTATTATGAGTATCTAAGTTTCTCTCATTTCATGGATGAATTTTAATTATAACGAAAATGGTGGAAAGAAAAGCTTGTATTGCAAATCCAAAGCATCAATATCCTGTATCCTAATGAGGAGAACGCGATTGTCATGCCCAAAACAAAAAAAATCGAGATTAGTACGAGTATCCAAGTTTTTCTCATTTCATGGATGAACTTCGATTATAAAAAAAATGGTGGAAAGAAAAGCTTTTCTAGCCAAATCAAAGCAACAATATCGTGTATCCTAATATGGTGAACATGGTCATAGTGCCCAATAACAAAAAGATTGGAGATCATTACGAGCATGCAAGCTTGTCTTATTTCATGAATGAACATTAATTATAAGGAAAATGGTGGAAAGAAAAGCTTTTCTTGCTATATCAAAGCATCAATATCGTGCATCCTAATGTGGGGAACACGATTGTAGTGCCCACAACAAAAGGAATGGAGATTACTATGACTATCCATGTTTGTCTCATTTCATGGATAAACTTTGAATAAAAGGAAAATGGTGGAAGGAAAAGCTTTGCTTGCAAATCGAAAATAACAATATCGTGCATCCCAATGAGAAGAACATGATTTTAGTGCCCATAATAAAAAAAAAGGAGATTATTAAGAGTATCAAGGTTTGTCTCATTTGACAAATGAACTTAAATAATTAGGAGATTGGTGGGAAGAAAACCTTTTCTTACCAAATCAAAGCATAAAAAATGTGTATCCCAATGAGATGAACATGATTGTAATGCCCACAACAAAAAAAATGGAGATTATAACGAGTATCCATGTTTGTCTCATTTCACGGATAAACTTTGATTATAACAAAAATGGTGGAATGAAAAGCTTTTCTTGCAAATCCAAAGCATGAATATCGTGTATCCCAAGAATATGATAGTCGTGCCCATATCAAAAAGAATAGAGATTATTATGAGTATCCAAGTTTGTCTTACTTCACAAATGAACATTGATTATAAGGAAAATTATGGAAAGAAATGCTTTTCTAGCCAAATCAAAGTGTCAATTTCGTGTGTCCCAATGTGGTGAACGTGATTGTAGTGCCCAATAACAAAAAGAATAGAGATCATATCGAGTAACCAAGTTTGTCTCATTTCACAGATGAACTTTGATTATAAGGAAAATGGTGGAAAGAAAAGCTTTTCTTACAAAGCATCAATATTGTGTATCCCAATATGGAGAACATGATTGTAGCACCCATAACATAAACAATGGAGATTTCTACAAGTACACAAGTTTGTCTCATTTCATTGATGACAAGGTTTTTGGACTAAATGTATCTATACATTATGCAATGTATCGATACATGCAGGCCATTTTCATGGTCCAGGCATTTTTGACTCATCCACCATTGATCCAAAACTTGATTTTAACTCATTTCTTGGCATCAAGAAAGATTAAAACACATATCAGATTATGAATTTAGGCTTTTGAACTAACCAAAACATTTTTTTAAAGTCTAAATTGGATCAAAAAGATCAATATCACATGATCACCCTACTCCCTAGTTGGTTGACCAAGATCACCATCAGCCACCCTATTTGTTGGAAATCATTTCAGCATTTAAACTAGCCACCCTATGTCCATCACATTGGCAACAAGTTGCTCCCTACAGCCACTCAATAGCCGCCATGCTGACATCACTTTGTCCCCCTTGAGAAATGACCAAAAACACCTCCAAATTGGCTCTAAAATGCTGGTATAAATGGACCACTTTTATCTCAGCTAAAAAAGGTTAGATTCCAGCTTATTTTTAGCTTCAAAAACACCTTACCACAACAAGAAAACCAAATCCCGTAGCTCTTCACTCACCACCCAAAAACAACTCAAAAACACTCATTCCCAACCATTGCACATTCTAAAAATCACCCTTATCCATACTAGAACCAAAACCTCATTATTTTTCTCTTTTTCTTGCTTATTAACAACAAGGAAAAGAGGGAAATTCAAGCCATCTTTATTGCTCCAATTATTTGGCTAAAAGGTGATTTTTGTTGTTATAGATTCTCACTTTATCACTTTCATTTTCTGTTTCTTAGCATTTTTATTATTTTGATATGCAAAATGCCCCATTTCATCCTTATTAGTTTGATATCTCTTGCTCATGCATTTTATGGCATATCTATGCATCTTGTTATCCTTAATCCATGTATGAATCATTAGCCTAACACATTTCAAGTACATTTACACATTAACTTGCATGAATCATTTGCTATTTTCAGCATCCATAACATTTTCTTATCACAATGCGTAACACTTTCTTTGTCTAGACCATTGGTAAAGTTAGCATCCCCATTCATGTTATGTGCCATCCCCATGTATGTTTATTGTCTTCACCTTGTCAAAATACATGTTTGATGGCCGTCAAAACTGATTTCAAAACCCCTCAAGCCAAGCATGTTAACCTCAACCAATGAGGATTAGCATAGACTTAAGATTTTCCTTAAGATTAGCAAAATATCTTAGAGAAACTTAAGTTTTCCAGATCTGGAATCTTGGTTAAACAAGCTCAAATCTTTTGATTTTAAAATAAGAATGGTCTTACAATTATTCTCTAAATGTTTGTGCCTTTTTTTTAGTCAAACCTTGAGTGGTCTAATCAACGGGCTGTTTCATTGTCCCAAAACTCTCTGGGGCTGTGCAAATGAGTTTGTGATGCTCATGCCACTCTTTCCCTTCAACCATAGATGTTCGAATGTCAATGACTCGAGTTTGGACCTGTAGACATAAACAAAATGAGAGATATCCCCTGTTGGCAACACAACTATTGCGAATTGAAAAATCACTTTAAAATCCTAAATGATTTTTCATGAATTTTTTGATATTTTTCTTTTAAAGCATGTCAAATTATCTTTAAAATGATGTCTTATTCACCCCTCGATTATTTTGGATGAGAGAGTTATGATTTTTCAAATCTAAATGTCTAAAACCTTTGGAATCCGAACATGTATTCTGGTTGGGCTGTTCAGGCCCACTAGATGATTTTTCCAAAATTTTCAAACATTTTTCCTAAAAAGATTCATAAATTCCCTTTTCAAAAAGGTATCATTGTAATTTTTCAATACCAAATGAGTTCGAGGAAATTTTTCAAAGTTTGGCACACCTTGTCCCTCGTATGCTCTGCCAGCAGCACAATCAATCCGAACTTGAAAATTTATTTCCTTAAAAAGTGACTTTTTGCGATATAGGGAATATTTTTAAGTTGACTCTCATTGAGTTAACTTTCTAACGGTATCTTGTCTACCCTTTAAAGCCTTCAAACCAATTTAGAATAAATTTGGGAAACAGGATAGCGCAATGTTATCCCCTGTTTTAGGCTATGGTCAAAATTAACTTGTCTTCCCAAATTTAACCTTGAGACATTCAAATGTCTCTATATCACCCCAATCAGACTCAAGAACATGCTTTGACCTCCCATTGGCTCATATCAAGGCACAATATCTTGTCCACCCTCTAAAGCCTTTAAACCAATTTAGAATAAATTTGGGAAGTAGATAGTGAGATGCTGTCCCCTGTTTTTGGTTATGGTCAAAATTGAGTTGTCTTCCAGAATTCATCTCGAGACATTCGAATGTCTTAGTATCACCCCGATCGAACTCAAGAAAATGCTTTAACCTCCCATTGGCTCGTATCAAGGTACAAACACATTTTACATCTTTACCAACCTTATTCACAGTAATTTCATTTGCCAAAAGTTATCAAAATGCTCACACACTCCCTAAATCACAAGGTTTTGCTAACTTAAGTTTTCCAATTAAACTTCTCTAAAGAGTGTCAGACGTGTCACTTTTAGGGATACTCTAACCTTACCCTTTCGAAGGGATACTCCAACCCTATTTTTCAAAATTGTCGAGATTGAAAGAACCTTCCTTTGTCAAAATGATTTATCATCCATGAGGATACTCCAACCCTGACCTCTCGGGAGGATACTCAAGCCTCGCTTCTCAAAATTGTCAAGATTTAAAAAAAATCCTTATTTATCAAAGTTATTTGTCATCCACGGGAATACTCCAACCCTACCTTTTTCAAGCGATACTTTAACCCTATCTTTTAAGTATAGTTAATTTTTTCCTTCTCAATCTTTCACGAATATGTCAAACAAACCTTGTTCAATCAAGAAACCCAGGTGCATCTTAAAAATTGATAATTTAATTATTTTCAGATAATCGATGCCAATTGTAAAATAAATTCCAATAGTCCATCCCTTTTCTTTATCATTGCATTGAATGATCCATGTTATGTTACTTCATTTGTTGCC
>JBBYHM010384629.1:0-15482 GCA_038381775.1 Adansonia rubrostipa
CTCCGGCACCCTTCTGACCTTTCTGTGTTGCAGGATCCTGACCAACCCCCGGTACCAGCAAAGAAGACATCAACAATAAGCAAATAAGCTTTTTTAAATATCATGCAAAACTATGAAGCACGGACAAAGACACGTGACATGGGTATGATATATGAAAATGATGACCCGACAACCTCGAAAAAATGAGCAATAAAAATTTTGTTAATGGAACAATACTTCATGCAAGGAGAAATAATGACACTTCTCGTTCTTTTTCTTTATACAAATAAAAAATATATATATTTTTAAAAAAATTAATTTATTACATTAATTTTAAATAATTTTGATCCATTAATTAGGCAAAAGCCCAAATATTTTAGGTCCAAATAATGACTCATTTTAATCAATTTTTTGGGTCCAAATATAAGCTATTAAAAATAGGCTTCTTTTGAGCCCAATTATGATGCCTTAATTTTCTCGTTATTTATTTTTTGTCCAAAGTTGCTCCCTATCGTCCCTTATCTTCTTGGTCCTTTTGTAGAACTTCATTGTCTCTCTCTTCTTTTTCTTCTTCTTTTTCTTCCAACCACAACATTCTTAGCTAGCCAAGGCTTGCTTCCTCTTTTTCTCTATCCCTGTGTTTTATCTGTGTCCCTTTTGACAATCTATGATCACTTGGCTTATTTGAAGCCATCCAAGTCCAAATATGTGCAAACACTAGTGACCTTTAAAACAAATTCAAAGTATGAATATAATATTATAACATAAGATTTTGTTTCTTTAAAAACAATATCATATAGCCTAAGTTTCAGAGACTAAAATTTCAAAAATAATCACAAACTACCCAAAATTTTTTGGGTTCAATATCGTTCAACCAAAGTTAGGGCTTCATTTCTCTTAACAAACTCATTTGGGCAAGATAAATATGTCACTTAAAAGATCACATTTTGTACTATAAAAAGCATCAAGTTTCAATAAAGATAGTTACCGAAGAATGAAGTTACGGTGACCTAACTTTGCCTCATTAGAGCTGTCAGAAACCATAATCAAAACATTTAAAAAGTCAGTATCTCCTACTTTTCTCAACCAAATGAAGTGCCATGCATACGATTAAATCTTGAAACCTATAATCAGCACATTTAAAAAATTCATATATGCTAAATTACTCAACCAATTGTACATACTATTAGATCTCAAAAAGCGTTTCTATTGGTACCTATAATGTCACTAGCCACTGAAAAATCATCAGATTTTTAGAAAACCAAGACTTTTCAAACAAAAGTCTAGATTTTATGCTAAATGATCAAAAAAATAAAAGTTCAAAGAAATTTAAACAAAATTTCACCTTAATCAATGTTTTTCAGAATGTCTCCCCAATGTCCGCCAAAATAATAACTTAAAAAAATTTTAACCCTAATTGCTATTAGGCTAATTAAACAACTCGTACTAATTCTATTGGGCCAAAATAAATTTGGCAAATGGACTGGATATGCAACAAAATAACTATGTTTTAATATTTTTGTGGGCTTTACAGGAGCCATGCAGCGACATAAGACAACAAGTATTTAAAAACAGCACCAAGATGACAGTAGTCTTTGACCAGCAAGTTCAGTTTTCATTTTAAAGTAATTTAAACTGAATCGTGTGTGCCAATCATAATCTCAAAATTTTCAGGAGATAATTGCCAAAAGAAATAAATCGAGGTAAGTTATATGAACTATTAGCAAAAACTGAATCTTCCACTTTAGAAGATTACGTTTTATATAATACATCATCCTAAGCTACCAGCCCACAATTCACACGTGGCACAGCACCCCAATCGACAACATACCGACCAACGGCTTCTACTCGAGACCATTCATTGTCTCGATCAGTCTGATGATATCTAGTTAGTTCCTTGACAATATAGCATAGTAATCCACTAGACGCAGCCAGTTTAAAGTTGGAATTTCTTAAAGGTAAGAACATCATTTGCAGGGAGTTTTTTGTCCGAGTTCCTTGCGCCCTTCTTTCTTCCAAAACTAGCAGCCAGCAAACTCTGAGAAATAATAAGATCCCAGTGGAACCACAATAGCTGCTAAATTGTCCGCACTGCCCTTCTCAAAGGCAGTGTTCACTATTGAATCAGCTAGTGAAAGTCAGCTTGAAGAAGACATTACTGATCTCATAGTATCATGGTTCTTTACTTCGCAAAGCAAATCACAAACATCCTGCAAACTCAACATTTCAAATACATCATCAAAGCCGAACACCAGGCAGCTATCATTGTCACTCAGAGACTGTCAGTCGCCGGTGCAGCAATAACACCACAACCGGAGAAACATGCACAGCAAATCTTCAATATATCTTTTGAAATAAAGAGCCTTCCAAAATATAACAGGCAGATGAAAATTGTTGATTGGAAAAACGAACAGAATGCATCTGTAATGCAGAACTTAAAAATTGTAGCAGTATCTAAATTATAGCTCCCAAAAGATTAATTTTTGTATATAAGGAAGTCGGATACCTTCCTCCCATTTGTAAGTAGTTCGTGAAAGTAGTACAACAATATTCTTAAAAGATAGTTTAAGAATGAAGCATACCATTTTATATTATCTGAAAATAGTACAACAATATTCCAGGAAAGGGGCTTGGCACTTTTCTTCATCTGCCCCATATATAAAATAGGATTTGTTTTCAAATTTTCATAACATTTTCTTCACTTATTTAAGTCTTCTTAAATATCTTAAAATTTATTTACTGTTAATTCTTCATTTGTAAACGTTTGTTCAGAGCTTTTATCATTAGAAAATAAAATACTTAAATATATATATTTCACCATGACAAGGTAAATACGACATGTCCTAGTTTGGGTGGTAATGTTCTATCCTTTTTTTTTTTAAAGAATATGCATAATAATCTTTTGTTCCCTCTCACCTAAATAATCTGTCGGCCATCATGTTAATATATTTTTCCTTTTTCCCAGTTTTGTCTTTTGAATTTGAATCATTAATACTAGTACTGCGGCTAGAACTAAATACTAAATAGTAGTAATAGTTGGGAATTAACTCTCTTAGACAAATCAACTTAAGGTATATATTTCTATGAAAAACAAAAAAAAATTAAACCGTGCGCACAGGTCACGTACTAGTCAATTCAAGTAACAGAAGGCAATGCCATTCATTTTTTTTGCAAATGGATCCCAAAAGATATCACGGATTAAACTGAATGAGCATAAGAGAAGATATTGCTTACATGTAATGGAACTGTAAGAATAAGAGCGTCAACAGGCCCGTTCCAACGGTTTATTTAGGTCCTGAGGAGAAATTCAGGTCCATTAACGCTAGCTGTGATTAGTTAAATTGGATGAGCAGAAGGCAATTCAAGTAACAGAAGATAAGATAAGATATGGAAGATACCGGAAGGCAATTCAAGTAATAGAAGGCAATGTCACAAATTGTTTTTGCAAATGGATCCCAAAAGACATAGGAGATTAAACTAAATGAGCATAAGATTAGATATGGCGTCACCTCCAGCTTTCAAACTCATGACAATTATCTTGCAATTAGGATCTTCAGTAAAACTCTTGATTGCAGCATCTATTGCAGCCATGGACATGCTCTCTACCATTGGACTATGCTGGACTCTAAAATTTTTTTTCTCTTTTGCTGTTTCCAAGACCAATCAAGGAAGAAGGTTAGGCCTATGCTGTCAGTGTTGTGAGTCAATTCATGTATAATCCTAAAAAATCTCATCTTGAAGCTATCTTTAGAATATTAAAATAAGTGAACAGATCTCCAGGTAAAGGCCTTCTGTTTAAAAAGGGAGAAGATCTTAAACTAAAGGCCTACACAAATGCGTCCTGGGCAGGTTCCAAGACAAATTGAAGATCAACAACTGGGTGCTGTACCTTCCTAGGAGGGAATCTTGTCACTTGGAGAAGCAAGAAATAATCGGTTGTGGCACATTCTAGTGCACAGGCCAAGTTTTGAGCCATGGCACATGGGATATGCGATTTATTGTGGCTTAAAATAATTCTATCTGACTCAAGTGTCAAAATAGAAACCTATGCGGCTCTATTTTGATAATAAAGCTGCAATCAATGTTGCTCACAAGTCTGTTCACCATGACAAGACCAAGCATGTTAAAATTGATCGACATTTCATAAAAGAAAAACTTAAATTGGGGTAGATTTGAGTACCATATGTTTCCTCAAATGGTTAACCAATTGATGTAGTTGCAAAAGAACTACCAAGTGCCATATTCCAAAAATCAGTTACCAAGTTTTGAATGCGAAATATCTTTGCATTAGCTTAAAGGGGATGTTGATACATGCCCTTGAAGCAATCGAATTGGACATGGATACACAGTCAATTAACCATATACATGTTACTATTTTACAGTGACAAAAGTTCTCTTTCATGTTAGTGGCATGATTGACTATCATGCCAACACTAATTGGATGAAGCCCTTGAAAAATAAGGGCCTTGCAAAGATAGAAATGAGTTGTGATGATGAGAACCTTTGCATCAAAGCCATGTTTTTAAAAATATTCCTAGTCATCGTATTATCAAGACGAGGCATTGACAATAGTAAAAACTAGCGCATGCTAAGCCTCCATGCATTGGATGCATACAACTTTTTGATCTTATAGAAATTGAAGTATATAGGATACTTGAGGATAGCATATGAGTGCTTGTTTTGTGAAAACAAATTCACTGAACATGGCCCGTATGAGAACGCAATTTGGTATTAGTCACTCAAGTGCTCATGGAATATGTTTTCATATGCCAATCGTGTAAATAAATAGTCTTTAGACTTGTGATACCAAGTCATCTCACATGAGGAGTATCATACTTAGATTTACTACGACTAGGTCCATAATGGATGGATACTAAATAAGGGTACACTGGGCATGGCATGATCCATATGGTAGTTGGATGAGTCATTCAGAAAGGGTTCACCACTCCAAGTGACATTGGAAACATATCTAGAATAATCTTGACTAAGGTTAATTGGATTAAAGTCTCTGGCCAAAGTCTAGTGAATCATGAGGAATCATTCCTCGTAGATTCATGATTGTTAACCTTGAGTTGCAAGATCGAACATTGGTTAAAGCATAAGTAGACACTGTACTATGCTCATGATCATTCTAGGATATATGGTGAAAGAACCGTATTACATGATAGGCTGGTTACTGAAAGGTTTGATCATATCACATCGACTTTTTAACATTTTGGGTGGTCATGATTGGCTGCTGGATCTCATTCTTGATCTATGAATGTGATTAATTAGATTAATTATATTTATTGCCAACATGTTAGGAACCTAATGGATCACATACAATAAGATGATGTTCTCAAATTAAAATCAAAATTTAATTAAGTTTGAATTAATTAAATAAAAGATGATTAAATGGAGAACTTAATTAAAAAGTTCAATTAAGAATTGATTTAAGACAAAAATTTAGATTTAATGAAATCTACAATTTTGTTGTCTTTTTAAGACAGAGTAAATAAGATTGTATTATCTGGAAATGTATAAATTGAGACAGGCTCTGTCCAAATGGATAATGTCTGAATCAGGACATTAGATGATGGATAATGTCTTAGCTTAAATCTTTCAATAACCTTATCAAAATATTAATTATTTAGATAATCAATATTAATAAGATTATTATTAAATTAAAATTGTTTTAATTTAATTTATAAATTTTATTCAGATACTAATTCATAAAAGGATATTTAATTTAGCAAAAAAGTTTATCTTGTATTTAAATATACAATAATTATATGAGAAATTAATTAGTTTATAAGATAAATTAAAGATATTAGTTAGATTAAATCTCTAATAGAAACCTAACCTTGCTAAATGATCTATGGTGCACCAAGCAAGAATTGTGTCTAGGTACCTTGCACCTTGGCTGCCTTTTAAGTGCTAGGTTCAGTTACCATAGTGAAAAAGATGAGCTGGAATCAAAATTTACTTAGGGTGAAGGAGTTTTACTTACATAGGAGAGTTTAGGTTTGATTATAAAATTTCTAAAGAATTTTTTTGAGAGATTCGGCTACGGCAAGCGAGAGGGATGGCTAATTTGAGCTATAACCTAAAAATGCTTATGAAGTGATTAGCTTTTGTGAGAAGTGAAGAGAAAAGTTTCTCTCAAAATTCTCTCAATAGTTGTTGCCCAAGGAAGGTGAAATCCACCTTGTCACCACCATCAAACCTCCTTATGGCGACATTCTTCCCTCCTCTTCGGCGTAGTCACAATCCTAGAAGTGATTTTGGATCTTGTCAAGAAGCTGTCCATATCATCTTTTGGTTAGGACTCCTTAAGTCTTTTGGCTAGCACCAAAGAACCACTGATCCTTGAGAAGGCTTCTATTATCATCAATGTGGATTACCATTGGAGGCAAGACACATGTGTTGCTCATGACCATGTAGATCTAATCAGACAATAAGCCTCCCACCTTTAGGTTTTCTCGAATTGGATTTAACTCCAAATTATGATATCTAAGAGTTAAGTAATCCCTTTACATATGTGTGATTTAATTTTTATTAATCTAATTTTAATTTACAACAGATTTACATCCCTCTTAAAGATCGGTAGGGAAGTTTAGCTATTTTTGTGTTTATTGTTTCCACTGCATACTTATGTTATTTTGTAAAATTCTAAATGCTATTATTGCATGAGGTTGGACTTTACTGGGAATATGGATTCCTAACAGGGGATTGTTGTAAATATGCTAGCATTAGGCTATAATTGATTTGGAATATGCTATAATTATGTTGCAATTAAGTAATAAGTCAACTTATATATATTACGGATAACTGTGAATATTTAGTTTTAATAGGTAGTAGATTCTAATTTGTTGTTTGATTTAGTTTCCTAGTTTCTTTTCTAAGTCAACCAGTAACTTCTTTATATACACTATTGTATCCCTAACTTTGAGAATATGAAAGAGTGAATTTATCTTCTTCAAACCTGTTATTTCTTCTTATTCTTATTTCACATGAATATGAATCTAGTAAAGGGAGATGAAAATATCCTCTAATGTAATACAAAATCCTTTTTGTTTTAAAAAAAGAATGTCATAATTTGCAATCTGGCAAAAAGATCCCTTTCATCAAAAGAATAAATTTAATCAAGAAGGTTCCTTATCATAACAGTAAAGAAATATCATTCTCTTGCCTTTTAACAGAAAAAAAAAAAGCACAATGTAGATAAATGTACATGTTCATGTACATTTATAAAGAGAATAGGGTACCACAAGAGTAGTATTCCTCTTTTTGACTGATGCAATAAGCGTTTCATATGAATGTTGTTTTAAAAAAACCAACAAATATGCGAGTGTGTGAAAAAAGTGCAATGCAATAAAGTGGAATCGGATGATAAAAAAGGTATATTTATACTTACCAGTTGAAGTCACTCTTCTAGAAGAATAAGGAAATTTGAAAAAGCACACTCATCCAAGACTTCAGCACGCCCAGCAAAAGAAAAGAGAAAACATAAATGAAGACAATGGTTAGAACAAGATAAGAAAAGTAAATATAATATGGAGAAGGAAGGACATTTTAGGTGATTGGAAATATTTAGACAATGTTCTATGACATGGTGTCTAAAGAAATTGCTCAAGAATAAAGCAAAGCTCAAAAGCCTTACTAACTAATCCTAAAAAATGAGAAATAGTACAAATATCTTGTGATAGAATAATAAAATAACAAATAAGCCATAATTTAGATTTCAATTCCAAACTAGGAGCAATAGTGCATGATATATTACCATTTTTGGTTAATAACCAAACAATCTTAGAAAAGTAGGACTGCATATATTCACGGACTCTAAAGTGTCGACATTACTTTCGGGGAAGATACAAAAAGAATGCAAGACCACATAAAAAAATTACCATGAGAGGAAGTAATATCAAGTAATCTTTTGCCAGCTTAAAAAGAAACTAAATTGAAGGTAGGGATTAGAAGTAAAGAGACTAATAGAAGGAAGGGATGAAATCCCTTTGTCATATATTTCCTTAGGGACAAGCAAATAATTTACATTAATTTACAATTCCTAAAATCAAGAACAATACTTAGAATCAAGGGATAAATCCCTAATTTCTATAACGTTAGTTATACAAAGGAAAGTTAGACTTATAGCATAATTTTAGTAATCAAATCACAAATATTTTAGGGGTCAAATCAAATCTCCTTTTTCAACACTCCCCCTCAAGCTGGCACGAAGATATCTTCTATTGCTAACTTGCTCCCCAAATTGTTGAACCATTTTTTGTCAAGGCCATTGGTCAAGATATCTGCCACTTGATCAATGGTTGATATCTAGGGCATACAAATCATTCCTGCAGATTTCCAGAGTTTTGGAGATTTCTGCAGATTTCTAGATTTTTGCAATCTGCATAATTACTGATTTTCAGATTTTCTAATTTTTTAGATATCCTTAAATTATGGGATTATGATTATGAGAAAATTCTAATTTAATTATTTTTTATTTGTAATTACTTTAATTACCAAGAATAGTCTTAATATTGGCTGTATATATACCAGTGCTTTCAGAAGAGATGAAAATGAGAAAAAAGAAAAATTATTCTTTCCAATCTGTTCTAACCTCTCTAATCCATTCTTTCTAGTCTATCTAATCCATCCTTTACCTAGATTTTAACATGGCATCAGAGCTATAAATTGACTTCTATCAAATTTTTTCCTAAACTCCATGGCATCCAAGACAAGTAGTTTCTTCAAGCCTATATCAGGTCAAGAATCTGTAAACACTAGTAGGTCAGAAGGATTGGTTCTCCTTATCACCAGACACAAGTTGATTGGCCACAACTATCTTCAATGGGCCAAGTCAGTGATGATGTTCATCTCAGGTAAAGGAAAGGATGACTATCTTACTGGTGTTGCTATTCCACCGAAGAAGGATGATCATAATTTTTGGATGTGGAAATCAGAAAACAACATGGTCATGTCCTGGTTAATCAATACCATGGAAAATGACATAGGGCAAAATTTTCTGTTCTACAACACTGCTTATGAAATCTAGAATGCAGCAAAGGAAACATACTCAGACTATGACAATACAACAAAACTGTTCGAAATCAAATGTGCTCTCCATGATCTCAAACAAGGTGAGATAACTGTAACTCAGTATTATAATACTCTTAGTCGTTATTGACAACAATTAAATGTGTTTGAGAGTCCAGACTGGGAGTGTCCAGAAGATGCAAGGAAATACAAGAAAATTATCAAAACAGAGAGGATTTTCAAGTTTTTACTTGGCTTGGATAAGTCTCTTGATGAGGTCAAAGGCAGAATTCTTGGTTCCAAGCCTCTTCCATCAATTCGAGAAGCATTCTCTGAGGTTCGGAGAGAGGAAAGTAGGAAGAAAGTTATGATGGGAATTCAAGCATCTTCAAATGTTCCAAAAGGTTTAGCCTTTGTTTGACGAGGGACAAATGCTACTGACTCAAGACAGAAAAAAGGCAAACCCTAGTGTGATCATTGCCATCGACCGGGCTATACCAAGGAGACCTACTGGAAGATATATGGAAAACCTGCAGATTGGAAGCCAAACAAGGAAAAGGAAGCAAAGAGTTTTATGGTAGAGTCAAAAGGAAAAGAAAATACTAGCAAATCTGCTAACTTTAGCAAAAAACAAATTGCATAGCTACAAAAATGTTTGGGCAAGCATCCTCTTTTACTTCAATCATTTTAACAGGGTCTACAGCACAAAAAGGTAAATTTTTTACTGCCTTACATGCTAAATCTGAAGACTCATCACAGTGGATTGTTGATTTCTGAGCTTCAGATCATATGGCAGGTGATGGATCATTGTTTCATAAGTACAGACCATGTCATGAGAATAACAAAGTTAGAATTACGGATGGTTATCTCTCTACGGTGATTGGTATTGGAGAAGTGATCATCTCAGAGTCTCTTGCTCTTAAATCGGTCCTTTTAGTATCAAATTTGACATGCAACTTACTGTCTTTAAGTAAGCTCACGAGGGACTTAAACTATACTGCTAAATTCTCTTCCACTTATTGTGTTTTTTATGATTTGAATTTCGGAAAGATGATTGGCAATGCTAATGAAAGTGGAGGACTCTACCGAACTAGGGCAGAAGATCAATCCAATACTAAGGCTTACTATTTTCCCTCTCTACAATCAATACTTTTGAATTTGGTTCAATCTTATCTTTAGAATCAAATAAAGAAAGTGCAATTATGTTATGGCATTTTCGTCTTGGTCATCCAAATTTTACATACTTGTCAAAATTATTCCCATCTTTGTTTATCAATAAGAATCCCAAGTTTTTCCAGTGTGAGATTTGTCAATTGTCTAAACATTATTGTAGTTCCTATCCTCTTCAAGGCTACAAACCATCTCAATCATTTTCTATCATTCATAGTGATATCTGGGGACCTTCAAGAATTCAAAATATCATAGGGGCAAGATAGTTTGTATCCTTTGTTGATGATCATACTAGACTCACATGGGTATTTCTTATGAAGGAAAAATCAAAAACTAAATCCATATCCAGAAACTTTCATAACATGATTCAAAACCAATTTCAAACTAAAATCCAAGTTCTTAGGTCTGATAATGCTAAAGAATACTCTAATTCTATTCTTGGGAATTATTTTCTTAACAATGACATTATTCACCAAAGTTCTTGTGTTGATACCCCTCAACAGAATGGGATAGCTGAGAGAAAAAATAGACACCTACTTGAAGTTGCCTGATCACTTATGTTCACCAACAATGTTCCAAAACAGTTTTGGTGAAAAGCAATCCTGACCGTAACTTATCTGGTAAATAGAATGCCTTCAAGAACTCTAAAGTTTAACACACCTTGCCAGGTTCTTCTTAAATTTTTTCCTCAGACTAGAATTGTTACTGATATTCCTCTTAAAGTCTTTGGCTGTTTTGCCTATGTTCATATTTCCTCCCATCAAAGAAGCAAGCTTGATCCCAAATCTATCAAATGTCTCTTTCTAGGGTATTTCTTTCACCAAAAGGGTTATAAATGCTATTGTCTTTCTATTAAGAAAACCTACAATACTATGGATGTGACTTTCTTTAAAAATATACCCTACTATCCCAAAACCCATATCCAGGGGGAGAAGCCTATGAACCAAGAATATCGATTTTGGGATGATATTCCTGTAAGTTTACCCAAGCTTGAGTCACAACCCCAATCACAGATTCTACCTGAGCTTGAGTTATAGATTTTACCAGAGCTTGAGTCATAGCCTGAGTCACAGATTGAACCTTCGATTCCTATGCTTACTCACAACTCTCAAGGAGAAGGAAACAAGGAGCTTAAGATATATGTAAGACGCCAAAAGGACCCTAAACTGGTAGAAAAGTCACTTCCTACAACTTGTCAATCAGATTTTCTGAGTTCAACTCCCACAAAAGTGATTCAAGGTAACATAGATTCTTACTCCTCTATAGATGATTTAAGTTTAACTGATGATCTCCATATTCCCAATGCCCAAAAAAAAGGGGTCAGGTCTTGTACTCAGCATCCTATCTCACATTTTGTGTTGTATGAGAAATTGTCTCTGAGTTATCAAGCATTCACTACTAATCTTGATAGTATTCAAATTCTTAGTAGCATACAGAAAGCTTTACAACACCTTATGTGGAGAGAGGCAGTGAATGAGGAACTTCAAGCATTACAGAAAAATGGCACCTGGGAACTCACTCAACAACCTCAAGAAAGCAACCTGTAGGATGCAAATGGGTCAAATACAAGGCAGATGGCACCTTGGATCGATATAAGGTAAGACTGGTTGCAAAAGGCTTCACACAAACCTACGGGATTGATTATCAGAAAATGTTTGGTCCTGTTTCCAAGTTAAATATAATTAAAGTTTTGTTGTCCTTGGCAGCTAATCTTGACTAGAGCCTACATCAACTTGACGTTAAAAACACATTCCTCAATGGGAATCTTGAAAAAGAAGTTTATATGAAAATTCCTCAAGGCCTAAAATATCTAAACAGCTATAATCGGGTTTACAGACTTAGGAAATCTCTCTATGGACTTAAGTAATCACCGAGAGCATGGTTTGATAGGTTCACCAAACTATTAAAAAACAAGGGTATTCACAAGGGCAATCTGACCATAACCTATTCATCAAGAGACATCAGGATGGTAAGATCACAATCCTTATTATCTATATTAATGATATTGTGGGAAATCTTTGAAAATCAGTAATTTTAGGTAAAAATAGATATTTTAGAAAGTCAACTATAGCTGTATAATTCGATCCTATAACTTAGGATATTATTTAGGGAGGTTTCCTTTTTTAGTACTTAGAGAATTTTTATATAAAAGAATATAGGCCTATATAAAATTTATTCATTAAGAAAAAAATTCATATAATTTTTCTTCATGGTATCAGAAGCCAAGGGTTTTTATCTGGAATTCGTTGTTTGTGAACAGCCTCCAGAAGTACGAGTTTGGGCAGCTTTTCTTAAAGGTTCACCTTTCCAAAACCTGTTTATTCAGCCTTCATTGCTGTTTTTTTTTCTTCTTGGTTCACCTTCCCAGAACCTGTTTATTCAGCCTTTATTGGTTTTTTATTTTTCCCGGCCTTCAATTTTTTTTGTACCTTATATTCGTCGAGTATGGCAGACACAATTTTCTCAACATCTACAGCCCCGACATCGTCAATCGATGAGGATCAAATGGTGTGTAATAACATGGAGTTTCAGAGTATCCCGTCCATGTATCGATTGAACGGAAAAAACTACTTGAAATGGTCTCCACTTGTTCAAACTTTCCTAAAGGGAAAAGAAAAAATTGGGCACTTGCTAGGCACCAGACCAGAAAAGGGAACAGCAGGCTTTGAAGCATGGGATGAAGAAGATTCAATGATTATGTCTTGGTTATAGAATTCTATGACTCCGAAGATCAGTGACACATGTATATTCCTTCCTTCTACAAAGGTAATCTGGGATACTCTTTATTAGACATATTCCAAGGTGCATGATGCAGCCCTCATCTATGAGATTAAGACCAAGACAACTGCAATAAAACAAAGGACAAAGTCTGTAACTAAATATGCCAATCTTTTGCGGAATCAGTGGCAGGAATTGGACTATTATAGGACGATTGACTTGATCTGCAGTGATTATACAGTGGCTGTAAAAAGGTTCATAGAGAGACCGGATATATGATTTTTTGGCAGGCCTAAATTTTGAATTTGATCTTGTTCGTATTCAAATTCTGGGCAGACCCGAAGTTCCTTCTTTAAATGAAACTGTGTCTTTGGATCGAGCAGAGGACAGTCGTTGAGGGGTTATGTTGGATTTACCTTAAGTTGATAGCTCTGCTCTTCTAAGCTCAAGGCCTCAAGGATTCACTCTTGACAAACCAAATGCTAAGAAGAATAATAATCGACCATTTCGTCCCCAGAAAAGCATACCTCGGGATGAACTATGGTGCACTTATGGTAAAAAATCACGACATACCAAAGAACATTGCTGGAAGCTATATGGAAAACCTTCCACTCACAGCCAAGAATGGGGATAAAGAGGTGAACAGCCAAGGCGCAAGCGCAGGCTCACATGACAGTTCAGAACCCAACTCAGGGGTTTAGAGGATTGAGTACAGAAGATATGGAGAAGCTAAAAAACCTGCTAGGATCGATGGACAAACTAGCAGCAAAACCCAATACACAAGCATCATCTCAAGGTAGGTGTTCATTAACACTTTCAGGTAAGGAACCACTCTCTCTTGGATTAAATGCGTTGGGTGATGAGTTTCAGAATGCATGGATACTTGATTCTGGTGCCACTAACCATATAACTCACAGTTCGAACCATTTTAAAACCTATACACCTTGTCCAAGTAGTAGAAAAATCACTATTGCCGATGGTACTATAACCATGGTAGCAGGATTAAGAGATGTTCAGGTTAATTCAGATTTAATCCTAAAAAATGTCCTCCATGTTCCTCATTTATCCATGAACATTATTTCCATACATAAACTCACCCAAGATCTAACTTGTCGTATTACATTTTCACTTCCTATTATGAATTTCAGGACCAGGATTCCCGAAAGAAGATTGGACTTGTTAAGGAACACAATGGACTCTACTACTTAAGTACATCAAGTCAGCCAGAACTGATCAAATCCGTATTATCTACCTATCTATTTTCTTTGTCAAATAAAGATGTCATTTGGTTACATCATAGGCATCTAGGTGATCTGTCTTTTTTTAAATTAAAAATAATGTTCCCTAATCTATTTAAGGGATTGAATGTTCAGTCTTTTCACTATGATATTTGCGAGTTTGCCAAACACACTCATGTACCATTTCCAATCAGGAATAAAAGATCTTCTTCTCTATTCTTTTTAATCCACAATGACATTTGGGGACCTTCAACTATTCCAAACATCATAGGGTCTAGGTGGTTTGTAACGTTTATTGATGACTGTAATAGAGTCTCTTGGATCTATTTGCTGAAAAATAAATCAGATTTGAGCCATGTTTTTCCAGTCTTTCATTCCTTGGTTGAAAATCAGTTTGGTACAAAAATAAAGCGTATTCGCTCAGACAGTGCTTGTGACTACTTCAATCAAACCCTATCTCCCTATTTTTAAACTGAAAGAATTATCCATGAGTCATCCTGCATCATTACTCCACAATAGAATGGAGTAGCAGAAAGAAAAATCGACACCTTCTTGAGTGCACTAGAGCTTTTTTGTTTTAACAAAATGTCCCTAAACACTATTAGAGAGAGACAGTACTCACATCAGCCTATGTCATAAATAGAATGCCTTTGAGAGTGCCAGAATTTTGGAGTCCACTAGAAACCATATCTTAATTTTTTCCTGACATTCAATCGTCCTTTAACCTCACTCGTCGAGTCTTTGGGTGCACTTCTTTTGTCCACGTTCATAACCATAATCAGGGAAAATTAGACCATCGAGCTCTCAAATGTGTTTTTATGGGATACTCAAGGGTACAAATGTTATCATCCTTATACTAGAAAACTCTATGCTACCTCTGATGTTACCTTTGTTGAAAACAAGCCATATTTTTCTACCCCTTACATTTAGGGGGAGCTACCTATGTATGAAGATAAGGAATTAGACTTATCACTGGACATATCATTATCCAAGTCACCGAAAACATCATCAAAGCCATCAGAGTCTTTTGATCCCATTTCAAACCCTTCGAGTTCTCAACCTGTAGAGTTAGTTGTGAAAAAAAAAGGAGATGGAAGAATCTTTGATCAGTTTCGGTTTGATCGGGTGTATGCTAGGAAGAAAGATCCCATTGCAGCAATAAGGCAAAAACAATCCACTAAATCGAGTCTTGGAAATGAGGTAACAACTCTTGAACCAAATTCCATGTCTATACTGCAATCTAAGCCTCATAATTCAGAGTAATCCATTAAACCGAGTCCTAGAAATGAGGTAACAAATCTTAAACCAAATTCCATATCTGTACCGCAATCTCAATCTCATAATTTTGAGCATGACCTACCT
>JBBYHM010384650.1:0-10599 GCA_038381775.1 Adansonia rubrostipa
CTTGGTCTGAGTGGGGATAGCATTTCTCTTCTGCATGTCCATGGAGTTTTGAAAAATCCAAACATCTCAGAGATAGAGAGGTAGGAATTTATCGAACGAACCACACTCCTTCGTATACGTCAGGAGTCCATTGATGAGAAGGGGCTGGGGAAAGCTTGAACCCAATTCCTACAGTGATAAATATAAGCGCAATTGAAATTCTTGGGGAGTTATACATTTGTGTATTGATAAGACCATTCACTATTTCTTGAGGCTCGATTTGTCCCCCGGATGAACCATATAGCCAAAAGAAACTATGAACCAGAATAGAAGAGCTTACCCCACCCATGAGTAAATATTTCGTAGATTAAAAATGATATGACAAAAAAATGACATGAATATACAAAAATATCAAAACTAACATAAAATAAATTATTAATGCTTTAAAATTTATATAAATATATAATAAAGATAGTACAATATAATTTGAATACATAAATAAAAATTGAAAATTGAAAATTAAGATGAAATGAGGGCTAAAAAATAGTTAACCCTAAATTTCATTAATATAACAAAATTATACCCAATTGAAAACCAATTGAGAGATTCCTTTATTTATTTGATAGATGTTTGAAAAAAAAATCAACAAACAAACTAGGGAAATCGGTTAAAACGTCCATTCTCCTTTGTTTGATAATCCCTAAAATTCCTTAATTTTTTTGCAAAAGAAAACTAAACAGACTAGAACATGGGAGATTCTCTTATAAACTCACCTTTGTCTCACAAGTAAAAAATCCCTAACACTCCATGAATTTAAACCTTTTGTATAATCATATCATAGCTTGAGAATAAAACAATTGATTGTAAATGTTTAAATTTAAAATCTATACCCATTGACTGTCATCTCTTAAAAGTAACTAAATAAATCAACCAATTAAATTTTGAGTTCAACATAAACCTATTTTATATTATATATGTTTCCAATGAAGAAGAATCTTAAGAAAATTAAAAAAATCTATTAAAAACAAAAAAAAATCCAAGAATTAATAGTATTGGTTAGTATAATCAATTATAAAAATGATATTTAATATTGGGTTCAAATATTTATTGCTCTTTCTCGTATTTTCATAACGAACTTTGTAAGAAAAAGAAAACATAAAAGGGTAGGCACCCACTAATGTCTTTTTATTTTGTTACAAGTTATTGTATATGTTTTTAATTTTTTTATATCTAACAATCTATTATTTTTGAGTTCCTTTAGAATTGTGGATGTATTTTTAAAAAAGCTCAAGGATAAAAATATATTTTGCTTTGAATGATAAAAAAGGAGAAAAAGTTGGTGTCTTGCTGAAAGAAAAAAAAAATCTCTTTTGACGAAGAAGTCAATGGTAGCTTAAGAAAAAAGATAGAAAGCCATCCATATTCATTTGCTCTGTCTTTTTCTTTTCTTCTTTTAGTCATTCACCTGTTTTTATCATTTTTAGTTATTCATTTTCTTTTGACCCATCCTTTTAACCATTTATCTTTTTTTTTTTTTTACATTTTCATCTTTTTCTTTTAAAGTTGATTATTTTTGTATTTCTTTAAATAATCTTTTTTGCTTTTAATCTTTCTTTTTTTCTTATTGACTGAAAAAAATAAAAGTATGAATCTAAATAGGAAGAAAATAGTGATAGCAAAAATGAGTAAAGAATAAAGATGAGAAACAACAAAAGCATTAGAGAGGAAAAGAAAGAAATGAGGAAGCTTGGCCTGATCGATCAATTTTAGACCATTATCAACCATACAAAGGTTAGATTCAATGATGTTTAGCTATGAATTTTTTGGGTTTTTTTTATTAAATTTTGTTATTTTTCTTTTTCATATTTTGTTAGATCAGGTTCATTATAAATCATTTTTTTTTTTATCATGAGGAGACCAATTGCCATTATGTGTTGGTATGGTCATGATTAATGTTAAAGATATCCCACCAGGAGTCATTATTGCTACCTTCAAATCCTTTAAATATCGACTAGGTTTCACACTTTTTTCCTTATTTTTCTTTATATTATGTCTAAAATTTGCTTTAATATGTTTGTAGAACTACTAGATGTCTTACCTAAAAAAAATTTTGATGATGGTGGTTATTTATATGATATGACCAGAGGTACTATTGTAGCATCTATAAATTTCTTTTATTAAATGTTGGATGGGAGTTAGATTCATTTTCTAGATTTGAAACCTGTGATTTGATTCAATAATTGTTGCTGCAATATTATTTGAATATTCAATTCATTCTGTGTGAAAAAAATATAATGATTGATTCTATGAAATTATTGTTTCCAGATCTATATCAGCTGATAATGCTTTTTTATATCATTCAAGAGATTAATATCTCTAATGCCTTAGCTTTACATGGATTTTTTATGTGTGGCTTGGCAACAATCTTTTTTAGTGATTCTTAAAATTTGACATTCCATGAAAAGTAGCCAGTAAGGCTAGTGTTTAGATTCCTCAAGATAATTAGAGCTATTATTGATATTAGACTCATTATTTTAGAAAACTTTTACTGAAAATACAAGAAATTTGTGATATGGTTGTTGAAATATTTTTATTTGTTGGTATGCACAATTTCATTTATTTTTTGATCATCAAAATGCTATAAAACTAACATGAACCTTTGGTAATTTTCAAGTTATAAGTAGTATAAGTAAATAGAGAAAGTTGCTTATGAAGAATGGAAGTCATATGTTCTATCATTTAACAAGAAAAGTACAAAATGTAATATTAAAAGTCCACTTTTAATTGCTTTTATTAGTAAACTAATGCACTTCAAGAAAATTAACATAATAGATCTTTTACATATTGATGTATATTATCTTAAGCACCTTGCAAGCAGACCACTTAAACCGGTTTTAACTTTCTAAATGAAGTTTTTGAAACACAAAAGTTATGAATTTTATGAATCATAATTTAATATTGTGGTTATTATATATTCATAACATCATTTTAAATTTTTATAATTGTTGCAGCATAGGAGATAGATGATTTCGTAAGATGGAACTAGATGCTCTCACAAGATTTGATATTTTTTGCCAATTTTACTTTGGTTTTCATTATCCTCATTTTTCATTAAATTTTGTTTAAAGATAATGGTAGTTTTTTGTTCTTGATTCAACTTAGTCTTTCTTTTTTTAATTTATTATTTAGTTTGTCTTTGTTCATGTGCAGGACTTTATTTCTAAAAATCTAGAAGTTTTATATTTTATCACAATATTCAATTTTAGAATATATCTCATAAGGAAAACAAAGAATGAAAGAGTGAGTTGTTGATATATTTTCCTTTCTTTTTTAACCAACTTTACTTTGATTTTTATTATATTCATTTGTTCTTTTTTTAGAGATAATTGTATTTTGTGCTTCTTAATTTAATTTAGCTTTTCTTTTCTTAATTTATTTTTTGTATTATCCTAATTCATATGCAGGGCTTGCTTTTGTATGAATATAGAACTTTTATATATCATCACAGTATGTACTATTGTTTTGAATTATTCATGTCAAAATTCAAATTCCTATTATAGGTAAGTATTATTAACTTAAATATTAATGATTAAAATTATTGAAATAACTTTATCGAGGATTCTTGAGAAGATTTATCCTATTGATGCTCAGTCTTTTCATCTTATATATCTTTAGGTGACTTGAAACTAGAAGTAGAAGTTAAAATCACAAGACCAAAGCTATTTTCACAACTATTCTTGGTTTTAGGTGAGTGCATTCTACATTTCTATGTTGCTCTTTTCGCTCTTAATTTTGCATTTTTATTTTTGATTTTGTTCTAATGTCAGGTATATATTTATATCTTCTTAAATGTTGGAATTGTTATATGTTTCATCATCTAAAGCTCATTCATGTTGTATCAATGGTTGTGGCTAAAACAAATGATATTGTGTTATAGTCTCATTGTGTTATGATACAGCTTCTATTTTGCTGAAAACATAAATTATCTATTGTAGGCTTTGGTTACAAGTTTTTTTTTGTTTTCTTAACAAATTGAAGCTATATCAAAAAAATCTCATCGATGTAAATTTTATATGGCATTATGATATATATTTCTCCTTCAACTTGATGATTCTATCAAGATTAAGTTGAGTTCAATATCAAATAAAGTGATTCTATCATATCATTTTCAAGTGTCTTCTATCTTTTTCTCTATCAACTCCTCTCAACCTATACACATTATGTATAATTTTCTCTTTTAAATTGTGAAAATTTTAATGTGCAAGGTTTTTCAACAAACAAGACAAAAAAAAAGGATACAAACTTAAAACCTTGAATTAATATTAAGTGTATTCATTTATAATTTTTATTAATATTATATTGAAAAGATAATAATTTCCATAGAATCGCACGGGCATGATAATAATTAAGTTATGAATGTTAAGTCAGTTGGCTACTGCTATGAGCTAGTCGTTGTTAGTGTCAGATTTCATGTTTTCATATCAAGCACTTGGGGCATATTTGTAAAGACTATTTCACCTACAATTATTTTTTTAATTATTTAATTATAACATAAAATTACGTAAAAATTTATTACTTTAAATCATAAATATTACATAATATTTTTGTAGACCTTACATAATATTTGTAAATAATATATTCTCATAATTGTAATAAGAGAGAAGAGTGTAGATGGGAATATATACCCACATGGCGATGAATTTCTGACAATTCTCTCTCTTCCTTAAACGATTCTCTCACTCACTTCTTCATTCCATTATTCTTCTTCTCACTAATTTTGTGTGACCTCGTAAATAATATTCAGATTGTATCATTTTTTTTTTAATTTTTTTATATTTAATTAATTAATTTCAAAAAAATTTAAAAATATTATAATAATTATAAAAATCTTTATTTTTTACTATAATCAGTTAACATTTGCTTTTACACATATGAAAATTATTGCCCAAGAAAAACCAAACTCAAACATTTACAGATCAATTTAATTACATCCAACCCAACAGCAAAATTTTCATTGAAATAGAAATAGAAACAAAAAAACTTAACAGAATAAATAAATAAATATATATATATATATATCAAAGCTTAAAAAAAAAAAGAAAGATATTTATAATCTTTATTTTTCCCTAAAAGTCCCACATACCAGTTCATTGGGATCAAAGATTCAAATTGCAGTAGAAGATGCAATTTGAATCCTATGACGTACGTTATAATTATGGACTTAATAAATATTATTAAAATTAATTATAATAAATATTAATAATAATTAAAAAATTAAAATTATAAAATAATAATTATATAATAATAATTAAAAAATTAAAATTATAAAATAATAATTATAATATTATGTTATAATTGTTATTTAAATCTCCAAACTTTTAGGTTCTCCTAAAACAGACTTTAAAGGGACATGGATAAATATTCCCAATACTACCCAGTAAGTCCACCGGAATTCCACTCCGGTGACCGGAAAAATACAAGAAAAACAATAGGCAAAACCTATCTTGATCTGAGCTTACCAGGGTTTTTCCTATGATTATTCTTGGTTTGTTTCCCAAAACCACCGCAAAAACCACACGCTGAAAACTTCGGAGAAGGCGGCTCAGTCGCAGGCGACACGTTACCAGTACGGAAACCTCGTCTTTCGCCCCTGGGTCGGCTTCTTTCAATACTGGTTGTCGGCTTAACACCCTTAGCAACATCGATTTTTCCTGGGTTATTGTTGTCTAGCCGTCGTTGTTGCTTCGTTTCTCCTGATTGTTGTTCTTGTTTCACTGGGTTTAACTCTTCCGACAAAAACCTGTCATCCCAAACAATCCCTGAAGATCCTTGCCTCCTAAAAGACACTGCAGATCTTTGCAAACCAGTCATGGCCGATGGCAACTCTCCCCGGATCCTTTATCTCTTTCCTTCGTTTAATGAAAATAAAAACTAATGTATATATCCTTTTATAAATTCCAACCTTTGTATTGGTAAAAAATTAGAAGTGTAAAATAATGAAAAATTTATTTGTTTAGATTTATTTGTATTCCGTCTAACTTAATTTAAAAAATAATCTAAAACATATTACAATATATTTTTATAATTAAAATTAAATTAAAAGATATATTTTAAAACAATTACTCTAGATTGATTTACTTGAATTATAAAAAACATATTTTAAACTCAATCCAATTCTTTTTAAAACCCGTCCAAATTAAATTTATTCATAAGTCGAGTTGCTTGTTTGGTCCGACTCGTATTGGATCAAATTTAAGTATGAATTTTTTTAATTTGAACCAGTCTGACCTGAATTATTATTTAAATAATAAAATTTAATTTTTTATTTAAATTTAATTATAAATATTAATATAAATATATTTTTAATATTATTTTAAATAGTGAAACGGGTTTTTGACCTAGTATAATTAAGATTTGATTAGGTGGATCTAAATGGCGATTAAAATAGTAACTAATTTGTGAACGTTAATAACCGAACTTAATCATCAAAGCTTCTAAGTAAGGAACCAATGGTAAAGTCCAACTTATTATCACTTAATGCTAATAATTATTGTTTTTTGAATTTATCAACGAGTGTCCAAATATCACTAGCTAATTTTAATTAAGTTATCATTTATAAATAATAAAATTATATTTGACAATTAATTTGAAAATTTCTAATGTGAAAGTTGTAACTTATCTAATATAATAATCTTAAGGTTTGCTTAATCGGTGCCTATAATTTTATTTATTATTTCATGAAAGTTTTTGCATTTAATACATTATTTTACAAAAATGCAAAAAAAAAGTATTAACTACATTTATATATATATATATATATATAAAAATCACCTTAACCAGTATCAATAAACATCGGTTAGCATTTCTTTAATCTTAAAAAGAGTGTTTTAAGTATATTCATTAGCAAAAACTCATTAATACTTAGAAAATTTTGCTCAATTGCTAAGTTGGTATATATATGAATATTTATTAGGGACGGTAGTGGAGCAAGTGGGGCGTAGATTGCCTTATGGATCTTCGCCCTACTCTTGCATGGATGTTGAAACTATCCGCTTTTATAGATATCAGTTACATTCATAACTGCTCCACACTATTCCAAATTGCTCCACCCTTTTTTTTATTAATTATTCTTAGTTTAATAATATAAGTAATAAATTATATTTAAAATATCTATATACATGTGATTTTTAGTATATATATCTAATATATATACTAAAAATATTAAGGAATACATAAAATATTTTAAAAGATAAAATAGTAATTTTAAAAGATGGGTAGTGCAGTATGGAGCAAGTATTTACTAAAATTGCCTCGCACTACCTCCCACTCCCTAAAAAAGCTCTCCGTTCAAAACAGATCGGTGCAAAATTCATTAAGTAAATTGGATTTTACCGTCTCTCATACTTATTAATAGAGTTGATCAAGTCAAGATACATGAAAATTATTTTTGTTGATAAGTAGCAACCGCTATTGTTTTCATTATCGTTAATTCTTATTTAGGTCTCCCCTAAATATATTTGTTAGAATGTGGGTATTTGAAATGGTAATCAACTCTAAAAAGATATTAACTTTTAAGTCCTTAATAATTGATTTTAGATATGACAGATTGTTAGACCCTAATTAAATGAAATCAAGAGGGAATAAATTGATTTTAGAAATTCTTTTGCAAATTAAAACTTCAATCATAAAATTGAAAAATCTAAATAATAAAGACTTTGGAGTTGTAAGTTAGTGAAGCAAACAAATAAAAGTGAGTAGGGATAGAAGAACAAACAAAATGATTTATAATGATTAGGCTTCCTTTGCCTATGTCCTCTCCTTTGGTCTTATTTATTGAGGAGCTCCATAATTCACTAACTTGAATTGTTACCTTTCACATACATGGTATAACCTTTATAACTCCCTATCTTTCAAGGACATGATAATAACTTCGAACTCGCTATCTTTAACAGCTAAGATAAAACCCTCACGTACTACTTGTGAAGGTTAAGTAAAAACCTCTTCTGTTTATATTAGGACTTTTGTGTAAACAAATAAGAACTCTAAAGGCTAAGTGTTTACAAGAGTTTAGGCATAAAGATGAAAATTTCAAATGATAGAATTTATAAAGAAAAACAAAGATAGGAAGAATTTATCTTATAGACAATTGAACTACTTAGAAGATAGAATAAAATGAAGGATATGACTAAGTGCTCATACTCTTTTTAATTCTTGCTTATGTAGGTGTTAGAGAAGCCCTTTTATAGCTAGGAAGATGATTATAGCTATTGGGATTGTAAGTATATCAATAGATTGCTTAATTGTATCGATACAAATAAGGGTTTAACCTAGTTTAACTATTACCAAACATTTTATTGGTACATACACTTAGAGTATCGATATTTTATAAAAAAATTATTTTTAAAGTGTTTTTTTTAACTTTAAAACTTGTAAAGTTATCGCAAAAATATTTTATATAAATGTATGCGTTAGGAACACGTTTTTTTGTAAGTTATGGAGTTAAAAACATTTTAGTATTTTTCAAAGTATTTTCAAATTAATTCAAGGAAAAATACTAAGTTAAAAATATTTAATTATGAGATCATTTGCGTAAATTTTTATTATATCAAATCCAAAATTAATTCAAAATAAAAAAAGCTAATAGAGATTTTGAACCCGAAATTTAATTTACTTGGTTCATATGACCATTTCAAGAGTTAGCATCCAAAAAATTAAGATTTGAAACCCAATATTTATAACCCTTTCTTAATCCTTAGATTACAATCTCTATTGTACCAAAAAAGATACGAAAGATATTTATTTTTCTTAGAATCTGGAATTCATGATCATATAGATCAATTAAAAAAATCACAACCTAAATAAAACCTAAAGTATCTTACCCTTCTTTTTACTTTTATAATTTTCAACTATTTTTAAGGAATGAAAACTATGCATGATCAAAAGGATATCAATTGTTCACAATTAGATTTTATAATTTTAAATATGATATGAAATATGAGATTAATATAACATATTTAATTGACATAAAAATAATTTAATAAACACAATGTAATATGTTTGAACACAATTAATAAGAAATTTTTAGTACATATATTTTATTCGTACTTAAGATTTTGACATATTTAATAATTATATTATATGTATATTTATATAACTAATAAAAAATACAAAATATGATAAACATTCATGAATTGTAATATTTAGTCATGATATATATAATAATATTTACATATATCTTCACTCACTTTGAGGAAAAAAAATATTTATCTTGAAAGAGATATAGTCAAAAGTGTTAGTTGCTCGTTCAACTCCAACTTGACATAGATCTCTACTTGTATTTATCAATTTTGACATGTTAATGCTTAATATAATTGGTTTTTCTTGAGGTTTACATCTATATATTTTTATCGAATTCAAAATTTAACTAAGTTGATTTATATAATAATTCCTAAAAGTTGTCTATCTTCAAATTATTATCCATTTGTAAGTAAACAAGTAAAGCCTTTGTATCTGTTCAATTTTCTTGAAACAATAATGTTACTTATGGTGTTTTTATTACACTTAATTTTGCAATGGATTCTGCATCATCCATGGGGAAAAAAAATCGTACTTGAGGCTTTTGCTTATAATAAAATAGTAATTTGTTTATTATCAATGGGAAGATAAAGAGAGACAAGCAATCCACAAAAGAAATGAGAATACTAAAGATTAGACTTATTAGCTCCATCGGATCAAATCAAGTCTTGAACATAAATTTTTTAATTTGAATTTATCAGATTCAAATAGCTATTTAATAATAAAATTAGTTTTAAAAATAAAAATAATGTTTTAATTTTATTAATATTGAAACAGTATTTCAAGCTTTCAAATCAAATCTGATCAAACCTAAATCGACTTTATATAAAAATTTGAAAAACTTTAAAGCTATTGCTTGATCTAACCATGGACACCTTTAGTAAAGATGCAAACAAAAAGTATTCTACTATATATATTCTTTTCAAATGAAAGTCAATACATATGCACCATTTACAGCTTGTGAATTAAATTTGAAAGCAAGATTCTTTAATTTTTAACTTTTAATTCATGTAATCACTTTCCCACCTAATAGATTTGAAAATCGAATACTATTTTTATAATTTGTTTTTTTAATTCTCTTTTATACCAAAAAAATTATATTAAAATTTTATGTGGATAAAGTTAGACCCAATAACTTTAAATATAATATGATTACATGACAAAAATACGATGTGAACATAATAATTAAAATATAGCATAGAACATGACACGACATAAAATGATAATACGAACATGACACAAATATATGAGTATGTCAAAATTTATATAATAAAAATTATTAACATATTAATAATTACGTAAATAACTAATGCTTTAAACGCAGAAATAACAACTTCAGTCAAAGTAGAAATGGGAGTTAGGTGGTGGAGGTGGGAAAGATTGACTAATATAAGGGTGACGATGAGCAAACCAAATAAATATCTGGGTCCATGTGCTGCCTCTAGCCAGTTCATATTCACACTTGCTCACCTTTTCTCTTAACATTAACTTTTTCATTTCCATGGCCTTATCATGGTCAAGGTCAAGGGAACCCAAAATTCATAA
>JBBYHM010384692.1:0-15474 GCA_038381775.1 Adansonia rubrostipa
ATGATTATTAATCTATTAATAATTACTTAATTCCCAAAAATTTTGGAATTCACACAAGGTTTGACCATTGCGAATCGAGACCAATCAACTTCGTTAATACTAATACATAGTTACTACACCAGAGCAAGAGCAAGGAGAATGGCTGAAAACCATATCGTAAGATTGGAACGGCTTGAGGAAAGCCATAGACAAGCTTAAGAGGCCATGTTGAAAAGGCAGGATGAACTTTAAGCTCAAATCATGCGAATGATGGAGCTACTACTAGTTAGGGGGCCAGCTCACCCTGCGCATGAAGCAAATACTTATGCTCACTAGAGGATCTAGGGGGCACCAGTTAAGAAATTAGGCACCAACCCACCACTAACCAATGCCCAAAATGTATAACATAGGGCCCCGATAGCTACTCCTCCACCAGTCATCATCATAAACCTTGAGGCCATACCTCAAGAAACAAATACGCTAGCTATTCCCATCCAAGAGGAATATATGGGACTAGGCATCAATGAAGAAGAAAAGATTAAGCAAAAGGCCAAAAAAGTAGTTGAGGCCAAAAAAGAAAAGGAAAAGGCAAAACTACTACTCTTTGAAAGATGGTTAAAAGCCATAGAGAGGGCCCAATTATATAACAGTGTGGATGTTGAAGACCTCAGCTTAGTCCCAGATCTTGTTCTCCCCTCAAAACTTAAGATGCCAGAGTTTGAGAAGTATAAAAGCACACATCAAAGTGTTAATCAGAAAAATGGTGAGCTACTTACAAGATGATAAACTCTTGATCCATTATTTTCAGGAAAGCCTCTCAAGATCGACGTTGAGATGGTACAATGATTTGAATCATACTTAAATTAAATGCTGGGCCGACTTAGCAAGTGCTTTTCTCCAGCAATATAAGAATATGGCTGAGTGGGCTCTAGATCATTTGACCCTTTGAAATTTAGAGAACAAGTCAACAGAATCCTTTAAAGAATATGCCTAATCCTTTAAAGAATATGCCTAACGATGGAGGGACTTAGCCTCTCACGTCCAATCGCCCTTGACGGAGAAGGAAACGACAATGTTATTTGTCGATACTTTGTATATGCCCTATTATGACAAGCTGGTAGGAAACACGATAAAAAATTTCTTTGACCTTGTAATCTCTGGAGAAATAATCGAATCAACCATTAAGGCCAAAAAACTTACATCAGGAGAGTCTTCCAGTGCAAAGAATCTAGGACGAGCAAAAAAAAAGGATGAAACACCATTAGCCAGTTATATGAGCCAGCCATACTGCCCAGTTGCCCCTATTATCAAAATCTAAGACAAATGCCCTAAAACACTTATCTATACAACACACCTTGAGCATACGTTTCAACAACCATCCAAGCTGCCATTCTAAACCCGCTTCCTCAAAACCAGCAAGACCCAACATTAATACACAACCCTAAAGAACCAACCAAACCAGACCCCATTTTGACCTTCTTCCATATTCATATAAGGAAATGTTCAATAAACTTTTAGAAGCAAGGCTTGTAGTGCCAAACCATATGAAGGTAATTATCCCAGCTGGTGTGACCTGAACCTACACTATGAATACCATGCATTATGGGGTCACTTGATTGAAAACTGCCAACCCTTTAAGCACAAAGTTTAAAGCCTTTTTAATAAAGGCACCTTCAAGTTTGATAATGCGCTGGCTCCCAATGTGGCAATAAACCCTTTGCCAGATTATCCTGAGCCTAGAGTCAATGTCATCAGCATTAAAAACAAGTAATGGAGGAAGTTAAGTGTGGAAGAGGTCAAAATACCCTTGGAAAATGTATGAATAGTTCTAACCAAAGCCAGAATCCTTAGCCAGAATCAGGAAAGCATTAAAGGATAATTTGATGATGGTGTCAATTTCTACAAGTATCACCTGACTTTGGGGCATACTTTGCAGAGTTGCCTAGATTTTCGAGCATTGATTTAAAGGATGATGAATAATGGTGAGATCAAGTTTTTAGAACAAACTGAAGTGACGCAAAAAAATTAGTTAATATGGTGGGGGAAGGATCGTCATAACCCCATACAGTATCGACCACCCTCTCATCATTCGTTGCAACTAGACCATGCCTCTAAAGGTGGATATTACCTCTAGACTAATTATTAGGGCACCAGTGTTGTTCCCTTATCAAGATAGTAAACAGATGCCATGAAAGTATGATGGTGCTGTCACCACTCTAGAAGCTGTTACTGCCCAATTGGCATCCATCGATATCACAGGAGTCAGCCATGTTACAAAAAGTGGATGTGTATACGATGGGGAAACCAGTGAAGCTGGTACAAAGATGAAATCAAAGGCACAAACATCTGGAAAGGCGATAGTTATTGAGGATGTCTCAGAGGAAAAATAAAAACTAGTAAAGGAAAAAGAGGCAACCAAAATCATATCAAGCACAATGAATATAGTATCATGGAGCAATTAAAGCAATAGCCAGTGAAGATTTCCTTGCTAACTCTGTTGCTCAGTTTTGAACTTTATCGGAACACTTTGCTGAAAGTACTAAATCAGGCCTTTGTCCTTCAGGACATTTCTGTTAACAAACTTGACTGCCAAGTAAACAATATTGTCGCTGATAACTTTATCTGATTTAATGAAGATGAAATTCCACCAAGAGGTAATACTTCAGCAAAAGCCCTTAACATCATGACTAGATATAAAGAGACCATACTACCTAAGGCCCTTATCGATAATGGCTCTACTTTAAATGTCATGCCATGGAGTACATTGTCTCGTTGCCTGTAGATGTTAGCCAAATCAAACAAAGCCATTCGATTGTAAGGGCTTTTGATGGAACAAAGAGGGACATCAAAGAAACTATTTCAGTTACTCTAGAAAATTTGTTTTTGCCTACTTGAAATCAAGTTCCATGTTATGGATATCGCTTCAGCATACAATTGTTTGTTAGGTGACCATGGATTCACCTTGCCAGGGTCGTTCCATCATCCTTACATTAAAAAGTCAAGTTTACAATGGATGAAAGATTGGTGAGCCTATCTAGAGAAGAAGACATAGTCGCTATGACATCTACAGAGGCTTCTTACATTAACACAAATGTTGAAACTAATGAATGCTCTTTCAGAGTTTTCAAGATTGTCAATGCAACCTTTATATCAGAAGGGTTAGTTATCCCTAAACCAAGGCTATCAAAAAGCATGCGTATGAGCCTCAAGTTGACAGTAGGGAAAAGAGCTTTAGTTAAAAAAGGACTCGAAAGACGTTTGCAAAGAATCAGCTAGGCCATTAATGTCAATGGTAAAAAGACAAATATAGATTAAGCTTTAAGTTAAAAAAAGTTCAGAAGAAGAAGTTCAAAAAAAAATGAGAGGAAAGTAGCCATCCCTAGATGTTGGCCAACAGTCAAGCTAGAAATCAACTCCCTACCCCTCATTGGAGGAAATTTTTTGCTATAGAAGAGTCAATCTAGGAAATTGAGATAAAAAAACCAGAAACATTGTTCTGGTGATCAATGAAGCCTTCAAAGAGCATCACGTGGCTGCTATTGGAAGAGATGATGAAGAGTTCACTGAGGATCGTGGGATTAGCCCATGTCCCCTGGATATGTTTTAAAGAATTGGACATGTGCTGAGAGAAGCATAGTGTCTAGGCTAATCCCAAAGTAATAAATAAGAAATAAACTCTGTTGTCTATAAATCATTTTGTAAAAATTCATAATGTTAATTTATCATTAGTAAAAATGAAATGCACAGAATTTTTCCTCATATAATCTTTCTTGGCTTTTTTTCTTTTTTACATCTGTTTTTTTTATGATTTCTTATTTCAACATCTTTTTTTCCTTTTTTGCATCTATACCCTATTCATATCCTATATTCTTTTGCCTATTTCTTCCTTGCTTTCACCTTTGCAGAGAAATAGATAAATCTGATCAAGATTCAAAGGTTAATTTTGAACAGACTATTTGCTCGAATGAGGTCGATCTTGAAGAAGAAGCTGATGATCATATCTTGCCTCCTGATGTGTTAAAAATAATTGAACGAGAAGATAAGCACATAATACCCCATGAAGAGCCCATTGAGATAATCAATTTGGGGAATGATGAAAATGATAAAAAAGAGATCAGAATAGGAACCTCCATAAAGGCTTTCACCCGAAAAGATCTAATAAGCCTGTTGCATGAATTTCAAGACATCTTTGCATGGTCTTATCAAGACATGCCAAGATTGAATGCGGAGATTATGGTTCATAAATTACCCTTGAAGCCAGAATGCAAATCGATTCAACAGAAGCTAAGGAGAATGAAATCGGAGATGCTTTTGAAGATAAAAGAAAAGGTTAAGAAGCAGTTTGAATCTGGATTTCTGAAGGTGGCAAAATATCCAAAGTGAGATGCAAACATTTTTTTGGTTCCCAAGAAAGATGAAAGAGTTAGAATGTGTATAGATTACCAAGACCTCAATCGAGCAAGCCTAAAAGATAACTTCCCCCTCCTTCATATAGACACCCTGGTTGATAATACTATAAAGAACTGTTTATTTTCCTTCATGGATGGATTTTTGGGGTATAACCAAATTAAAATGGCTCTAGAGGATATGGAGAAAACCATATTTGTCACAATATGGGGAACATTTTGTTATAAAGTAATGCTATTTGGGTTAAAGAATACGGAAGCAACTTACCAAAGGGTAATGGTCACCCTATTCCACAACATGATGCATAAGGAAATTAAAGTGTACGTTGATGACATGATTGCTAAGTCCCCTCAAGAAGAAAGTCATGTAGCGGACCTGCGGATGTTGTTTGAAAGGCTGAAAAAATATTGGTTAAAGCTGAACCCAGTGAAATGTACATTTGAAGCCAGGTCTGGAAAATTATTGGGCTTTATTATAAGTGAAAAAAGAATTGAAGTTGATCCAGATAAGATCAAAGCTATACAATAGTTGCCATCCTTACGCACACCAAGAGAAGTGAAAAATTTTTTAGGGAGATTGAATTATATCGCTAGATTCATATCTCAACTCACGGATAAGTGTGATCCAATTTTTAGCTTTTGTGAAAACAAAATCCTTGTGAGTGGGATAGTTAATGCCAAAATACTTTTGAAAATGTCAAGCAATATCTCTCTAATCTGTCAGTATTGGTACCGCCTGCTCCGGGATGACCTTTGATCCTATATTTGTCAGTGCTCGAAAGATCCATAGGTTGTGTGTTAGGGCAGCATGATGAGATTGGAAAGAAGGAGCGGGCAATCTATTACCTCAGTAAAAAATTTTTGGATTACGAGGTAAGTTATTCCTATATAGAGAAAATATGTTGTGCTCTAATTTGGACAGCGAAAAGGCTCTGACAGTACATGCTGTATCATGTTACATTGCTGATCACCAAAATAGACCCAATCAAATATCTGTTCGAAGTGCCAGCTTTATCAAGAAGGATAGTTAGGTGGCAAGTTCTACTATCCAAATATGATATCATTTATGTAAGCTAAAAGGCAATCAAAGGAAGCACCATTACTGAATTCTTAGTAAGCTAGGCACTTGACGATTATCAGTCGTTAGATTTTGAATTCCTTGACGAGGACTTGATGAATATCATGGTTGAAGAAAAAGAGTCATCGAAAGGATCTACATGGAAAATATATTTTGATGGAGCATCAAATGCATTCGGCCATGGAATCGGTGTAATTTTAATATCCCCAAAAGAGGATTATTACCCTTTTACAGCTAGGATAATTTTTTATTACACCAACAATATGGAGGAATATGAGGCATGTATTATGGGGCTTCGAGCAGTATTAGAAAAGAAGGCCCAGGTATTGAAAGTCTACAGAGATTCAACCTTGGTAATTTACCAATTGCATGGAGAATAGGAAACGCGAGACCCAAAGTTGCAGTAATATAAAAGGTTAATTCTAGAATTACTAGAAGAATTCAAAGAAGTAGACTTCATTCATCTGTTCTATGATGGCAATCAAATGACGGATGCTTTAGCCACCTTGGTTTCGATGTTCAAAGTAAACAAGGGGTAGGAGGTGACACCCATTGAAATAAGTATTTGTGAATTCCCTGCATACTGCCACAACATTAAGATTAAGGCAGATGGCCTTCCATGGGATCACAATATCAGAAATTATTTGAATGATCAAGTATGTCCACCAAATGCCTCAAAAACTGATAAGAGAACCTTAAGAAGGCTGGCACTAAATTTTGTCTTAGACGGAGAGATTTTGTATAAAAAAAGTTTTGACCAAACATTGTTAAGGTGTGTTGATGCTTCAGAAGCAAAGAAAATAATAAAAGAAATACATGAAGGGGTTTGTGGGATTCATGCCAATGGACACAAGATGGCAAAACAAATAATGAGATTGGGCTACTTTTGGATGACTATGAAGAGTGACTGTATCAAGTACGCCCGAATATGCCATAAGTGTCAAATCTATGTCGATAAGATTCATGTCCCACCCTCACCGTTACATGTCATGATCGCGCCATGGCCTTTTTCTATATGGGGTATGGATGTCATCAGACCCATTACTCTTGTAGCATCGAACTGGCGTATCATTTCATCTTGGTGGCCATTGATTATTTCACCAAATAGGTGAAAACTTCTTCTTTTGCAAACGTCACAAGATTAATAGTGATTAAATTTCTAAAGGCCAATATCATTTGTAGATTCGAGGTCACTAAAAGAATTATAATGGATAATTCCTCCAACTTGAATAATAAATTGATGACGAAGGTCTGTACTCAGCTCAAAATCTCTCATCATAATTCAGTCACATATCGTCTGAAGATGAATGGGGCTGTTGAAATTGCTAACAAAATATTAAGAAAATTATGGGAAAAATGTTGAAGACTTGTAAAGATTGTCACAAGAAGCTTCCATTCATTCTCTTTACTTATTGAACCTCAGTGCGGACCTCGATTGGGGCAACACCTTACTCATTGGTGTATAGCATAGAGGTAGTACTACCAATTAAGGTCGAGATCCTATCACTTCGAGTATTAATGGAGACCAAATTGGAAGAAGCTGAATGGGCATGAGATTGCTATGAATAATTGAACTTTATTGAAGAAAAGAGGTTAAAAGTAATCCAGGATGGGCAAATGTACCAGAAAAAGATTATGAAGACCTATGATAAGAAGATTTGTCCAAGATAACTTTAAAAAAGAGAACTGGTACTGAAGAAAATCTTCTCGATACAAAAATATCCATAAGACAGATAGGCACCTAATTGGAAAGTGCCTTGTGGTTCACAAGGCGTTCTCAGGAGGTGCATTAATACTTGCCAAAATGGATGGAAATGTCTTGCCAAACCCCGTCAATGCAAACAGTGTAAAGAAATACTACACTTAAAATAAAGCAAAAAAAACAAACAAAAAAGAAAAAAAAATTGGATGAAAACCAGAACAAGGCGTTCTATTAAAGGCGATATAAAGAGGAGGCTTCGAGTTAAAAACCTAAAAGGGCGGCTCAAGCAAAGAAAGAAATGATCAAATAGTAGGCATGATATGATCCAAATGCATATTTAAAAGATGGATCTATATAGAAGCAGATATTCTATTTAGAAAAAATCTTAGAAGATCTAAATTCAGTTGTCCAGACCTTTTCTTTGACATTTACCATTATCTTTGTGAATACTTCTTAAGCATTTTAAAAAAAGCCACTATTCTAGTTTCTTTCCTTGAAATAAAACCTCTGTTAAACTATCTTTTTTATTGTGCTAACATTTTCCTAAATGATAATTAACGACTTAAAGAAATAAAGATTGATTACAATAGATAACAGACTAATTTCTTTGAGTTACTTTGGAATAAGGTCCAAACATTATGAAAATCTTGGTTCACGTCTTAATTCCTTTGAACATTCTAGGAAGCGTTAAGGGTGCATAACTAACGGTCTTAGATGACGATGGAAGAAACTCAACCTCTTAGAAGATATTCATCATTTTGTTCCAGCTGGCAAGGGAGTTGATGGAAATGTCAGGTCCTTATTATATTCTGAAACCATAGATGGATTGAAGGAGGGCATCCCCCACACATATCCAATCATATCCATTTTCTTCAACCACTAGATGGCATTGATGCATCACAAAGCCTTGTTTTCTCTTGGGGCAAGGACATCACCCATATTTCTAATCGTATCCGTTTTCCTTAACCACTAAATGGTATTGATGCATCACAAAGTCCTACTTTCTCTTATGGCAGGGACATTGCCTACATTTCTAATCATATCCCTTTTTCTTAACCACTAGATGGTATTGTTGAATCACAAAGTCTTGTTTTATCTTGGGGCAGGGACATCACCCACATTTTCAATCATATCCCTTTTCCTCAACCACTAGATGGTGTTGATGCATCACAAAGTCTTATTTTCTCTCGAGGTAAGGACATCGCCTACATTTTTAATCATATCTCTTTTTCTCAACCACTAAATGGTATTGATGCACCACATGACTACAAGAGGCATCTGCCACACATTCCTAATCATACCATTCTCTTTCAGTCACTACATGACGCTGGTGCATCATAATTTAAATTCCTCAGAAGGTAAGAACAATTATTTCTGTAAAGATAATGTCAGATTCAAGACTGGCCCCTTACTACTAGAAAGATTCTGTACGTTTTTTGAAGATGTTTTCAGGATTTTAAAGTGGGTTGAATCACGGTTTAAAAAGAAAATAAATAAAAAATAAAAAATAAGGAATAAATCCAATCATGAAAATCCATGCACATTCACCATGCATCCACATTCATAATTATGTAATTCATAGGTTTAAAGCAATGAAGCAAGAAAAAAAACTATCAGAATTGATACTGCTTCAAAATAAAAAAGTAATTCAAGCTTTCCTAAAAGATCTCAAAAATCAGATTACTTCAACCTTATTAAGGTCTATCTCTAATTGATCATACTCGATCAAATTCTTACTTACTTGGCTATACTCGGTCAAGTCTTGCTACATTTTACTTGGTCAAACTTTCTTTCACTTTCGTTTGACATGATGGTTTAGCCCTGGTCAAGCTTCCTTTTCATTTCATTTGACGTGATGGTTTAACCCTGATCAAACCCCATTTTCATTTCATTTAATGTGATGGTTTACTTCTGGTCAAACTTCCTTTCACCTCTGTTTAATGTGATGGTTTAGCCCTGGGCAAACTTCATTTCACCTCCATTTGACGTGATGATTTAGCCCTGGTCAAACTTTTTTTCACCTTCGTTTGACGTGATGATTTAGCTTTGGTCAAACTTTCTTTTCATTTCATTTAACGTGATGGTTTAGCCTTGGTCAAACTCCCTTTTCATTTCCTTTGACGTGATGGTTTAGCCCTAGTCAAATTTCTTTTTACCTCCGTTTAACGTGGTTTAGTCCTGGTTAAACTTTTTTTCACCTCTGTTTGACGTGATGGTTTAGCTCTAGTTAAACTCCCTTTTCATTTCATTTGACGTGATGGTTTAGTCTTAGTCAAACTTTTTTTCACCTCCGTTTGACATGATGGTTTAGCCTAGGTCAAACTTCCTTTTCATTTTATTTGACATGATGGTTTAGCCCTGATCAAACTTTCTTTTTACCTTCATTTAACGTGATGGTTTAGCCCTGGTCAAACTCCCTTTTCATTTTGTTTGACGTGATGGTTTAGCCCTGGTCAAACTTATTTTCACCTCCGTCTAACATGATGGTTTAAGCCTACCCAAACTTCTTTTCACCTTTATTTGACGTGATGGTTTAGCCGTAGTCAAACTCTCTTTTTATTTCATTTGATGTGATGTTTTGCCCTAGTTAAACCTTTTTTTTCAGCTTCATTTAACATGCTATTTTAGCCCTGGTCAAACTCTCTTTTCATGTCATTTGACATGATGGTTTAGCCTTGGTCAAACTTTCTTTCACTGTTATTTGACATGTTGGTTTCGCCCTGGTCAAACTCCTTTTTGTATCTCATTCAATGTAATGGTTCAGCCTCGGTCGACCTTGTTACGTTTAACCTTAGGCATTACCTTTGTATCCTTTGTCTACCCGTCGACTTAATCCTAGGTAACTCCTTTTATTTGTTGACCTGACTGTTTGGTCTCAGTCAATTTGTCTTACTGGTTGGTCCCGACCAACTCATTTTCAATATTAACTTCACAGTAGGTTGAAAGTTTTCCTTCTAATCAGTAAGCTCTAATATATATGTTCATATCCCGTTTTCTTGGTACTTTATGGCCTAGAGGAAATTGTGTCTATTTGGTCTTTGTCCTATTCTTGATTCCCAGCAATGGATAAAGAGGGGCAACTATAGACACCTAATTTCGTCTGGGCTGTCTGTCCTTGAAAGTCTTAAGTATCCGAGAACAAAAATGTAGTGGCCACTCTAATGGAGGTCAACTTCCACCAAAGCGGTTTAACATTTTGTAATTTTAATCAGTTATATGTAAATAACTGTATATACACATGATGAAGAAATCTATTTTCTCGGGTAAAAATGATGAATCTGTAAAGAAAAAATTTTTTTTTAACAAGTTTTTGATAAATTTTGGAAATTACCTCTGCGGATGATTTTACGGTTAATTTTTTTCTTTTTAAGAATTTCTTGAGATTTTTTTCAAAAACTCAAGAAATTAGTAGTCGGATATTTTTATCGACACTGGTGTGGTTTCATGCCAATTATCACCCCAAAAAATCATAAATATTCAAGAAAAAATATGTAATCGCATTTTCTACCATAAAGTGTCAAACTATAAATTTTATAAGTTAATTTTAAATTTTGTAGTCTTACGAGTATCATGCTCGTGAATTTTACTTTTAGTTCTTGTTGATCTATTTTAAAAATTTTAAAAGTTCATTTTGTTCACCTTAGAAATTAATGTTTTGAATAATATGTGGTCTTGAATTTATTTTACTTCAGTGTCAATGAAATTACATAATTTTTTTTGGTATTGAAACACGAGTTTTTCTATACTCGTAAAATTTTCGGTGGAATCCTCTCGAGTTTCAAACATCAAATTCATCCAATATTATTGTTTGATTCACATTAAATTAGTTTTGGAAAATTCATTTATTTTCATAAGTTTTGATTTTTTTTTTTAAATTTCCCTGTTTACGAAATATTGAGTTTTCTACTCCGTAAATGTTTTTAGGGTGATTTTTCTTGGTTTATAATTTTTAAAATTCATCAAATATTATTATTTGATTCACCTTAATTCAGTTTTTAAAAATTCATTCATTTTCATGAGTTTTGATTTTTTATTGAACTTCCCCCATTTTTGAAAAATCGAGTTTTCTATTCCGTAAATGTTTTCGGGGGAATTTTCCTCGGTTTAAAATTTTTAAAATTCATCTAATATTGTCATTTACTTCCTATTAAAACAGTTTTGAAAATTTTAATTTATTACATGGGTTTTGACGTTTTTTTCATATATCTCAATTTTCTTACACTAAAGCATTTCTCGTAAAATTTTATGAGTTTTTAACTTCTAATCAAGATCTTTTGCACCATTTCATTTCTAAAATTTTATCTATGATCAATTGACATTAATTCAAATTTTATTTTGATTTTTGGAAATTTTATTTAATTTTTATTTACTTTTTTCAACTAGTTACATGCTAGTTAGCTTGTTTTCTTATCCAACTACTTTCTATCCAAGTTGGTTACATCCCAATTACCCATTTCATGAGCTGATCAACATCATAATGAGCTTGATAATAGAGTGGCTTGTAAGAAAAGATAACAAGAGCATGGGCTTATGACAACAATTATGGTTATCCAGCCTAACAAGCCATCTTTACATCAAATAAACAAAAAAAAAAGAAGAAAAAGAAAAGGGGGCCATTCGGCCACTCCATTTGGGCAACAATATTGCTGCCCCTTCCTCTATAAATAGAGGACATTTTTCTTCATTAAGGAGTTTTTGGGGGAAGAGAGGAAAAAATTGGAGAGAAAAAGAAAGAAAAAAAAGAGAAAGGAAAAAAAAGAGAAAAAATAAAAATAAAATAAACTCTTGCCCCTTTGATTTTCAGCCAAGGTAATCACATTCTTCCATCCTATTTCTTGCTGATTTCATGGTCATTTTGTTGTAATATCACATGTATATATGTTGTCTTGCTTGACTTGTGATAACTTGGTTGTTATATATTTGAAAGTTTGTGTTTTTATGCATGAAAATGGTGTATACATGTGATTTACTTGTTTATCCATCATGAAAATTTTGTTTGCTTGATGAATCCCACCTTGGCCAAACTTAATCTTGAGTGGATGATGATGGTTTGGTTAGTTTTAGCTAAGAATTGATATTAATGTATCATTTTGTAACAAATTTTAAACTTAGAAACCCAACCAAAAATAATGGAAAATTTTTGTTCTAACAAATCCCATGCTTGGCCGAATCTTAATGCTTATTTTTGCCATGTTTTGCCACTGATTCCAAGCTGATTTCATGCCTTAATGATGTGTTTTCATGATGGTTTTGGTTGATTAAGGACTAAATTGAAAATGTCTAAAAGTTTAGGGGTTAGTTTGCAAAGTATAGTAAAATTGTAATTTTGGGTGTATTGTGTTGGTCCTAATATTGCACATGGCATATTGTAAATGTTTGTATATATTTTTCTACATGATTTAATGATTTAAGAGATGCACAATCAAATGTAGACTTAATTGAAAAACGTGTAAAAATAAAGGGACCAAATAACAAATTTTAAGTTTTAATAATAAAATTAATTTTTTAACCATATTTTTGGCTTTTAATATTCCTATGGTTATCCGTAGGGGGTGTAAAAGTCTTTAAAACTTTTCGTATCTTTTTGGTTCTCTATTAAGGTACGAAATGAAAAAAATAATAAAATAAAATAAAATAACAAAGGTAATAAATTGAAAATTTTACCTTAAGGGTAAAAAGAAGTAATAGATTCTTGCTTGTAATTTTCTATATGATTTTTTGTGGTTATTTTGATTTATTTAATGCTTAATTTTAAATTTTAATCATGTTGGGGCCAACTTGTAATTTTAGGGAAGCTTAAGGACCACTAAAGAAATCTAGCATTTTTAGGCTAAACTAGTTATCTCTAGCATGAAATCACTCCTTTAGAATATTTTTAAATATTTTTAGCATTCAATTGGTTCTCCGGTAGGGTATAAAAATATTAAAATCTTTCGTATTCTTTTGGTTCTCTGTTAAGGTATGAAATGCAATTTTTGAAAATTTAGGGACTTAACAACATTTTCACGTGTTAGGTTATTTTAAAATTTAAATCACCTATTTCGAGTACTTTTTTTAAAAAATATATTTTTAGCATTATTAATCAATTAAGGACTAATATTCAATTTTGAGAAATTTAGGGACCCATTAGCAATTTTCATGCTTTAGGTCATATTTGTAATCTAAATTATCCATTTAGAGTAAGAATAATCATTACTTGTCCTTTTGAGTCCATTAGGGGTACCGAGATACTCTAATGTCGAAGATATACCTAAGGGCATTTTCATAATTTTCCTCACGGGGATACTTTTATGCCAAAGGTGAATGTTTAAGGTTCCTTCAGCCTTTCAAGGTCATTTTTTAGTCCATTAAAGGTACCAAGATACTTTCATGGCTAAGGTATACATCAGGGGCATTTTCATAATTTTTTCTCACCAGGATGCTTTTATGCCAAAGGTGAATGTTTAAAGTTCATTTAGCCTTTTTAGGTCATTTTTGAGTCCATTAGGGGTACCGCGGTATTTTCATGTCGAAAGTATACTCAAGGGACATTTTCATAATTTTTTTTACCGAGTGCCTTAGTGTCGATGATAAGCCTAAGGAATATTTTAATTTTCCTTAAAACCCAATCCTAAGTAGTTATCGAGTGCCTTAGTGTCGATAGTAAGCCTTAGGAATATTTTAATTTTCCTTATAATCAAATCCTAAGTAGTTACTAGGTGCATTAGTGTCGATGGTAAGCCTTAGAGATGTTTTAATTATTCTTAAAACCTAGTCTTAAGTAACCACTGAGTGTTTCTATGCCAAAGGTATACTTTAAGGATAGGTTCATTTTTCTTTTATCTTTTTAGTCCTTAGATTCGAATTGGTACTTTAGTGTCTAGATCGAGCCATAGGTCTTTTATTTTTCTTTTAAATAACATTCGTATGTCTTTGTAAAACAAAGGCAATGTCTCGGAGTTAGGGTGATGCGTGAAACTCCTCCCACCCATGTGTGATAGGGGTTTTACGGATCATTCTAATGGCGAAATGCATTTTTCAAAATGGAAATCAAGAATTTTATACAAATAAAAACCTTTCACATTCTACTAGGTACTCTAGTAGGATGTGAAAGACATTTCAATTTTTTAGAACCTTTTATGTCCCTTTGGTTTTTCGTTAGGGTATAAAAGGGAATAATAAAAACTTTCGTGTCCTATTGGTTTTTCAGTGGGTGTGCGTAAGACGTTTCGATTTTCAAAATGCAAAAACCTGATTTTCTCTCATGGAATAATAAAATCTTATTTTAACAATACGGGAATTGTAATTAAGTACCACATATTGAAGCCAGATAAAAAGTTAATGTTCAAATTAACCATGATCAATAAGGTACCAACTTTGGGTACCACGATAGGGTCGATCCTTACTTGTGGTTGTCACTAACTTCTAAACCCTTAAAAACTATCTCTGTACTCCGTAAACCATGGAATTTATCTTTAGGGTTTTGAGACCCTTAAAGCATTAATTCTGACAAGTGACCAATCTCACCTGGCCAAAACAGATTGGTGGCGACTCTAAACAAACGGTCATTTCGTGATGACTATTTAGGTTTAAGATGGGTGAATGATTCATTTTCACTACCAAGTCCCCAGAAGTAAGAGAATATTAATATTGATATGGCCTAAAAAAAGAGAAGAATAAATAGTCTTGAAATAATGATACATTACCATTTATATAGTCAAGGGTCGTTTAAGTCGAGCTTGGTTAGGATTCGCATTCGGGCCACATTGCAACAATGATAAAGAAAGTGCAAGAAGCACTAGAGGATTTGCATAATGAATGCAAGTGGAAGTTCCATGCTCATTCTGAGGATGTTGGTGATAGTAGTCAAGTAAGTGACGTTACACAACCAGCCACTAAAACTGGAGTGTCGAAGAAGAAAAAAAAACTTTAAGGCTGAGTATAAAAGGGATAGGATTGAAACTAGCAAAGAAGATAAGTCATAATTGGCTAAATATTTGAGTGAACAATGTGAGGATGATGATAATGAAGATTTTAATGTTCTTCTTTGGTGAAAACTCAATAGCCGTAGGTTCCCTACCCTTTCCAATATAGCATGTGATGTATTGGCGACACCCATATCTATAGTGGCTTCTGAATCTGCTTTTTGCACTGGTGGATGTGTGCTTGATGCATATAGGAGTTCTTTAACTCCTAAGATTGTGCAAGCTCTTATCTATGCTTAAGACTGGCCATGTGGATCATCTATTTTTGATGTATTTCAACCAGAAAATAATGTAGGAGAACTTGACAAATTTGACTTAGGTAATACTCTTTGCTATTTTTTAAAG
>JBBYHM010384714.1:0-15469 GCA_038381775.1 Adansonia rubrostipa
TCCATTTGAGGATCGATTCCCGATTGTGACAATGTTAAAGATTTGTTAAATCCGATAAAGCTTTGGCTGCTACCCTAATGAAAAAGCTTTCAAGAATGAAACATAACAATTTTAAAAGTGTGCGTGAGCACATTATGAAAATGAAAGATATAGTTGCCTAATTAAGAACCCTGGATGTTGAGTTTTCTAAGTCATTCCTTGTCACTTTTATATTAAATTTCTTCCAAATAAGTATGGGCCATTTAAAATATCATATAACACACAAAAGGAAAAATGGTCCATTAATGAACTCTTAACCATGTGTGTTGAAGAGGAAGAAAGATTGAAAAATGAGAAACTAGATTCAGCTTTCTTAGTAACTCATGATAAGAAAGGTGACAAGAAAAGCAAAAGTGTTTTGAAGGTTAAAAAATAAGAAAAGGCACGAATAAAGAAAGGTGGTGTCAAATGCTTCTTTTGCAAAAAACTTGGACACATAAAAAAAGACTGCCTAAAGTATAAGAAATGGCTTGAGAAGAAAGATAAGGTCACATATTTTGTATGTTATCAATCTCTTTTTGTTGATGTTCCTTATAACACATGGTGTTTGGACTCAGGCTCAATGAATCATATTTCTCCTACCATGCAAAGCTTCCTAAACCTAAGAAAATCGAAGGAAAATGAGAGGAGCATCTATTCCAAAAATCGATTGCCTTCACAAGTGGAAGGAGTAGGAACTCTCAGGATCATTTTAAAATCTAAATCAGTTTTAGATCTTAAAGAAACATTTTATGTTCCATCATTTTCTAGAAATTTAATTTCAAATTCTAAACTAGATTTGTTAGGTTTTGAACTCAGATTTAAAAATTCTTTGGTGGAAATTTTAAAGAATAATATTTCTATTGGATTTTGTCATGTAATTAATCATTTATATAAACTTAATTTGGATCCTGAGTATGAGAATAGTTTAATGACTATGCCTGCAATTTCTGGAAATAAAAGATGTGCTATAAATGAAAACTCCTCTGAGTTATGGCATAAAAGATTGTGTCATATCTCTATACAGAGAATTAAGATGTTAATAAATGATGGGGTACTAGGTACTCTTGATTTTACAGACTTTGACACTTGTATTGGTTGCATAAAGGGAAAGCAAACCAATAAATCCACAAAAGGAGCTAAAAGAAGCACTGAAACTTTAGAGATTGTACATACAAACATTTGGGGACCTTCTCCCATTGCATGTTTTACTGGGCAAAAGTACTTCATCTCATTTGTTGATGACCATACAAGATTCATGTACCTCTATCTTCTGTTTGAAAAATCTGAAGCATTAGATACTTTTACAATTTTTAAGGCAGAAGTTGAGAAACAAAAGGGAAATAATATAAAGATTGTAAGGTCAGATAGAGGTGGAGAATAATATGGGAGACATACTGAAATGGGTCAAATGTCGGGTCCATTTATGAAATTTCTGCAACAAGAAGGAATTATAGCCTAATATAATATGCCTGGTACACCTCAACAAAATAATGTTACAGAAAGAAAGAATCGAACGCTTTTGGATATGGTAAGAAGCATGATGAGCTATAATAATCTTCCCTTAAATTTATGGAATAAAGCCTTAAAAACTCCAGTCTATGTCTTAAATGGGGTTCCAACCAAATCAATTAATAAAACTCTTTTTGAGCTATGGAATAGTTGGAAACCTCGCCTAAGGCATTTACAAACTTAGGGTTGTCTAGTTGAAGTTAGGGTCTATGACCTAAACATAAAGAAATTAAACCCAAGAATAGTTAGTGGTTATTTTATAGGCTATGCAGTTAACTCAAAGGGGTATAGGTTTTTATTTGTCCCTCTTATACTATTAGAATTGTTGAAGCTAGAAATGCCAAATTTCTTAAAGATCATGAGTTTAGTGGGAGTGATCTTCCTCGTAAGGTTAACATTGATGAAGATATTAGATTGGATGAATCTCTTATAGATGACTTGAATGTTTTCCAAAGCACACCTATAGAAATAATTGGAGAACAATCAAATCAAGAACATCATTTGCAAGATGATAATAACACCACTGATAATACTACTGAAAATGTACAAAATGTATAAGAAATAGTAGAATTAAGGCGATCCAATCGAGTAAAGAAATCGACAATTTCTAGCAATTATATTGTATACATACAGGAGTCCGATTATGATGTTGGACTGAATAAAGATCCTACTTCGTTTTCACAAGCCATGAAAGGTGAAAATTCTACATTTTGGCATAAAGCTATGATAGATGAGATGGAATCGATGGCTAATAATCAAGTTTGGAAATTAGTTTAATTACCAAAAGGGGCTATCACCATTGGCTGTAAGTGGGTTTATAAAACCAAAAAAGATGCCTCTGGTAATGTTGAGTGATATAAAGCTAGACTTGTAGCCAAAGGTTTCACTCAAAGGAAAGGTATTGATTCCTATGAAACCTTCTCTCCAGTTTTTAAGAAAGATTCATTAAAAATTATCATGGCACTTGTAGCTCATTTTGATTTAGAGTTACATCAAATGGATGTGAAAATAGCTTTCTTGAATGAAAATCTAGAGGAATAGGTATACATGAATCAACCTGAAGGCTTCTCCAACAATAGTCATTTGGTATGAAAACTAAAGAAATCAATATATCAACTAAAACAAGCCTCTCGTCAGTGGTATATAAAGTTTCACAACATTGTGACATCATTTGGTTTCATGAAAAATGTTGTTGATTCTTGTATATACCTTAAGGTTAATGAGAGTAAATTCATGATCTTAGTTCTATATGTTGATGATATTCTCCTTGCAAGCAGTGATTTAGCTTTGTTACATGAAACCAAAAGTTTTTTTTTCAAAACTTTGATATAAAAGTAGTGATTTAGTGATATTCATGATCTTGGTTCTATATGTTGATGATATTCTCCTTGCAAGCAGTGATTTAGCTTTGTTACATAAAACCAAAAGTTTTCTATCTTAAAACTTTGATATGAAAGATTTAGGTGAAGCCTCATATGTAATAAGCATGGAGATGCATAGAGATAGGTCTAAAAAGACATTAAGTCTATCTCAAGAAGCCTATATCAAAAGAGTTTTGGAAATATTCAGAATGCAAAGCTGTTCACCTACAGTGGCACCAATTTTAAAAGAGGATAAATTCAATTCAACACAATATCCACAAAATGAATTGGAAAAAGAGCAGATGAAGAGCATGCCATATACATCTACTGTTGGTAGTCTCATGTATGCTCAGGTTTGTACAAGACCTAACATAAGTTTTGCAGTAAGTATGCTTGGCAGATATGAAAGTAATCATGGCTTTGATCATTGGAAGGCTGTCAAGAAGGTTATGCGTTATTTGCAAGGAACTAAAGGGCTATAAACTCACATACAGACGATCTGAACATCTCGATGTAATTGGATATTCGAATTCAGATTTTGGTGGATGTATGGATACAAGGAACTCCACTTCATGATACATTTTCATCTTAGCTAATGGTGCTGTATCTTGGAAGACTGCTAAGCAAACAGTTGTTGCTTCATCTACTATGGAAGTTGAGTTTAGTGCATGCTATGAAGCAACATCATAGGCATTATGATTAAGGAATTTCATTTCTAGATTAAGAGTTGTTGATTCTATTACAATTCTAGTAAAGATCTATTGTGACAACTCATCTGCAATATTTTTTTTCTAAGAATGAAAAAAAGTGAGAGTCGAAGCAAGCATATAGATATAAAGTATCTTACTGTTGTAGACAATGTAAAGAAGCAAGAAGTGGATATCCATCATATTAGTACAGATTTAATGATAGCAGATCCCATGACTAAGGCATTGTCGACAAAATAGTTTAATCTTCATGTAGATCATATGGGGCTAGTTAAATTCTGTTAAATTTTTGGGCTTCTTTGATTTTATTGTTTTACATTCTTAGAGTTTATAAACATGTTAAAGTTTGTGCACATAAAGTTTACATGTCAAGTGGACCTTGAATGATAATACTAGTTTCATTCATAAAGTATTATCCTATAAAGTGCTTTCTTAAAAGATGATCATGCATTGTAATACGTGGAAGGGAATATTCATTTTAGAATGCTACCGCTATGATTCATGCTATGCGAAATCTTTAATTGAGTGAGAGTCAGGCTAGAGTAACATATGGCCATATTAAAGTTTTGGATTTAATTATCACCTATTTAAATTCTTAGTTTATCATATGGGCCAAGTGGAAGAATGTTGGACTTTATGTGGCCACATGATAATAAATGGACCAAGATAATTAAATCAAGTTATTAAGGTGAAATTATAAATGAAATCTTAATTCTAGTTTAACTACTCTAGTGATGAGAGTTTAACTCTATTTTAATAGCTAATTAGAATACAGATTCCTTGATGGTAGGATTTAACTCTAATTAGTCTAGAATGGATCCCTAGTCTAGTCTATAAATTACCTGTGCACCATCATAAGGTGATTACCAGAAAATAGAAAATAGACTAGAAGGCTCATACGAATTCTTTTCTGCATTGAAGTAAAGTCATTCATCTTGATCAACAATGGTTGGAGGTACGTAATAATTAAATTATAACATCCCATCCTTTCACTCAAACTATAGACATCGGTATGCAAAGCTGATTAACGAATTTTGCTTCCTTGTACAGCAACTATAGTTAGTGTTGTTGATTTAAAGTAGTGTTTTAATGGTCTAACTTGCAGATCAATTGAATTATTGAAAAATGTTCAGTGGTTTAAAGCTTCAGCTAAAAGAGTTTTCACTTCTCTCTTATTCACTTGTTTCTTTCTTGGTTTCTTAATACCTCGCATTAATGCATTAGGAACAAACTTGAAATTCAGGAATCTTTTATGCTCGTATTATAATTTATGAGCCTTATTTAATCGCATACAGGGAGGATGCCTGGGTAGATTATTGTTAACAAACTGCTGATGGTTATTTTCAGTCAATGACATATAACACAGGTATTTGAGAATACACAAGTATCTTGGCACAATGACTTTAGCAGAAGTACTTTGGACTAGGTAGTTTGGCACAGGTACCTTGACACAAGTACTCTAATATAAGTATTTTAGAATAAGTAGTGTGACACAAGTACCTTGATATAAGTATTTTGGCAGAACTACTTTGGCAGAACAACTTGGGTATGATGCTCTTTGGCAGTAGCATTATCTAGCATGGCAAGTTCTAAGCAATAAAGATCGTGGAGCTAACCTCTAAAGATTGACAAGATTCTTGGGTTTTCTCCATGTTTGGCATGTCTTGGAGAGTATGGCTTGAAGGCTCAGATATGAAAATTGTTAAGAAGTGCTTTTCTTAACCTTTCCCTAGAATACAAGTGTTATTTTTCTTTTTCGTTACACAAGCAGTACATTCTTAAGCATGCTGTCATATAACCAATGTCCACTCTATATTACCTAAACATCCCTAAAGGAGTAACTTCTATAATCACCTCAACCTATTACTTTTGTAACTTAAGCCTTAACCCACTACTTCTGTAACTTTTATCTCAACTCACTACTTCTGTAACTTCCATCTCAGCCCATTACACTTGTAACTTCTACCTCAACCCACTACTCTTGTAACTTTTCTCGAGGAGGTTATAAATAGGATTTCAAAGTTTCATTGAAGGGATCTTTTTCTTTTTTGACATCTTTGGGCAAACTTATAGCTTTAAAGAATTCTCTACAAGTCCTTTTCTCTGGAATCCTATAACCACCGTAACCTTCACCATCTTTAGCCACTTACCATCTTCATTATTACCACCTGCTACCGTACTTGTCTTCCATGGACTGCTTCAATCTTCCTCTCCGCTATCTCTTTATTACATATTGTTTTACTGGTTTGCAACATTTCCTCATCCATTCAAAAGAACAATTACATTTTGGCGACTTCACTAGGGATGAGCGATTGCATTAAGTAAAACTTTCTTGACTTTGCTTTATCGAAAATATGAAAGATTCTACTGGAAACCAAAACACAGCATTCCCGTCTTACATCCAAGATCTGATGAAGATAATGAAAGCCAACGAAGAAAGAATGCAAATACTTGAAGAAAATAACAAAAAAATGATGGAGACAATTTCCCACTTTACATCCTTCTCTAATGCTACCACCTTACAAGTCCAACCTGTGAATAATGAAAATGAAAACAACTCTAATGGAGTTACTCCCATCGAAAATGGAAATAAGGAAAATGCACCTGATGCCTCCAACTGGAATCCTTGGCCTACGTAACACTACCACCCATACCCTAGTCACCAACACCCAAACCACTCCCACTAAAAACCAAGGCATGATGAACACACAAGCTAGAACTTTCACATTCACAGACTATTGAAACTCAAACATTTGTTACAAAGGAAAAGCTTGAGAGGTTGCTTGATCAGAAAAACAAAAGCCTTAGTTTCTCTGAATTTGATCTTAAGTTTCCATATCCTGCTAGAGTAGCTGCTAAACCATATCCAAAGGATTACACTAGTCCTAAGTTCAAACAATTTAATGGCAAGATAAGTGATGCTCACGGACATGTGATGATGTTTGTGGAAACTCTCAGAGTAACAGGTTTGGATAATGATCCGAAATTAAAGGAGTTTTCTAAGTATCTAACTGAAAAAGCCTACACTTTGTATGTCAACCTTATTCCTGGCTCTGTGGAATCTTAGAGTCAGATGTGTAAGATATTTGGTGAGAAATTCTTCTCTACTCAGGAGAAAATCAATCTTGTTGACTTGGGGAGGGAATATCAAAGGCCAAAAAAAGATGTCATGGATTACATCCAACGCTTTAGGCAAAAAATATTAGATACACAAGAAGCATGTGATGAGAAAAAATCGGTTAAAGTATGTATCCAAGGAACGTTTGATGAATTTCAACTTTATTTACAAAATTTATTACTACCTTCTTTTTCTAGTTTGGTGGAGGCTGCAAGGAGAACCAACAATACTATCATGGGGAATAATAAACGAATCTATCACTTTCACTAAAGAAAAAGTAACTTCTTAGTTGCAAATAAAGAGAAATCACATGAGAAATTCAAACTTATCTACGATAAAAAGGTCTTTCCAATACCATTTCCATGCTCTGTAGAAAAAGTTCTTGATCTTTTGAGTAAATGGGTGAATGAAGGTAGTGTATGTCTAGCTAATATTGAGCGTTAACCTACCGATGGAGAAAAGCAAGTCTTATGTATTGTCATTTCCATAGAACCATGGGACATCCTACAAAGGAATATAATGCTCTAAAGAAAATTTACCATGGAAAGATGAAAAATAACTAAATGCTGATCAAAATGTGAGTATCCAAATTTAATGAGGTAATTTACAGTTAGTATCATTCATATGTATTTGGAAGTAGTTCTGTATTGATATTTAAATATATATTTGCAAATTTGAATTGTTGCTTCATCTTACACATATATGATATATAATTGATTGAATTAATTATTCTACATAACATTGAGTAGAGAAGCTTGCCTCCTCAGTAACATTAATTTATAGAGTGGTAGACCATTGTGGTCTTTTGCACCACTTCCATTACTCTTTCATATATATAAGTTATTCCAATGGAAAAGTTGACTGTTGTGGTCTCTATGCCATTCTCGTTACTCTTCCCAAAACGGGTACTCTTAATGGAGAAGTCAACCATTGTGGTCTCTGCGCCACTTCCATCACTCCCCCTAACACAAGTATGTTTAATGGAGAAGTTGGCCACTGTGGTCTCAAGCACCGCTTTCATCACTTTCCCACATATAAGTACTTCCAATGAAAAAGTCGACCGTTATGGTCTCTATGCCACTTCTATCACTTCCCCTAACACAAGTATGCTTAATGGAGAAGTTGGTCATTGTGGTCTCATGCACCACTTTCGTTACTCTCTCATATATAAGTTCTTCTAATGGAAAAGTCGACTGTTGTGGTCTCTTACACAACTTCCATCATTATCTCTAATACAAGTATACTTAATGGAGAAGTTGGTCATTGTCGTCTCATGAGTTGCTTCTGTCATACTTCTTTTAACAAATTCGCAGAGAGTGGTGAGGTCAACCATTGTGGTTTCATGCACTACTTCTATCACTCTCCTATTCACAAGTTCTCTTAATGGAGAAGTTGGTTCTTGTGATCACATGCACTACTTCTAACATTCTCCCGCATATAAGTTCTACCATTGGAGAGAATCACCATTATCATCTTGTGTGCTACTTCAGTTACTCCTATATGGATAAGCTTCTTTAAAGGTCTGAGTCAATCATCACTCATACAAAGCTTTCATTCTTCAAGTATAATATGCTCTTAATGCACATGCTAGAATCTACATGTTCTTAACATCACGCACACCAAGTATGATGTTATTATGGTACACTTGTTCTTACTTATACGTTTTATTTCAATCTTTATCAATGGTTCATTGTGTTGGTTATTTTACAAGAAAATTTCATACAATAATCAAGTCTGGATAACACTTACGATAAATAACAAACAAGTATAGCATGGAGTACGAGCAAGCAAGTGAAAGATAAATCCTGCATCGAGCAAGTATTGCAATGACGTATGTGCCACAATTTCTCGTAGAACATGAACACTATGTAGCTCAATAGCCAAGCTCTATACTCCATGCCTTCATGTTGCACAACGTATTTGCAAAACAATAGCAAAAAGTCAAATAAGTAAGTATACTTGTATTTTCATGATTATGAATTATTATAATTTCATAGATCGAAAAGAAATTGCAAGCCTAATCACACAGTAGCATTCTCACGGGATATGTAAACCTACAAGATAGTATGACATGAGCTTCAAAATCCTTGGATATATCATGGGATTACTTAGCATTTATTACTTAAAAAAAATTATTATTATGGATTGTAGCAAGCCTTACGTAATCCTTTGCTTTGGAAAAGTCACATTTTTTCATCCCATTATTATTGAAATTTACTTTATTTTAATATTTTGATGGATTCCATTATTTTATGTGCAAGTCTTGCTTGTTCTAATTTTAATGCATGGTAATATCATATTTGGCAGATGTCAATCAGTAAAATTCTTACGTGTAGTGGCCCAGTTATGGCTCGCCCCTGTAGACAGTAATTTATCTATTTATTTCTATTTTATCTACTTATTAAAATGCTGCTTTGTGAAATTGGTTTTTACGAAATATTGTTGATACGCCTAAAATATATACGTGAGCAATTTTTCTTACCGAGATATCATTCAAAAAAATGATATTTTATTGCAGCTTATTATTATTATTATTATTATTATTATTATTATTATCTCTTGGAACTTATGTAACATTTCATTCTATTGAATAAATTATTATTTTTTATCAAATTTATATTTAATTAATAATAATTTAACTTTGTATATATATTTATATTTATATTTAAAAAAAAAAAACCTACAAAAGCATTGTCTTAAAAAAAAATAGCATCCTAAAAAAAAAAAACAAAGAGCTTAGAGCAGCTTGCATTACACAAGCAGCGTCACGTTGCTGCTTCAGAAAAAAAGCGGCGCCTGCAGCTTTATATCAATAAAAAAAAAAAGATTTTCATAATAATAATAAAAAAAACTTACGTTTCTTTAAAGAAGTTTTGAAAGTCGAGAATTGAAAAAAAAATTGACTATAGAAAAATTATTGAGATTTATGAAAAAATTTAATTAGTTTTTATATTTATAGATGATATTTATAATATTTTTTATAATTTAAATTTTACAAATTTATTTTATTTTATTTTTTATTTATTAATTTTTTAAAATATAATTCTTTTACTATTATGCACTAAAAATATATATAATAATAAAATTAAAAATTAAAAATAATAATAAAAAATTTTATAAAAAAATGTAAGTTATATATATATATATGTATATATATGCTTTATCATATTTGGCAAATTTTAGTCACATTTTTGAGGAAAAAGAAAGTTTTATGGCATGTCATTCATGCCAACATTTGCACGTGGGAAGAGCTGGAAGGTTTCTTTGCTAGATTGTTGAGCCTCTGGATAATACGATGTTATTTGTTGTAAAGTAAATATATTACGAATTTTATTTACAGATAATATTTCATAAAATAATATCTCATGAATAGTATCTTATAAAAATTATCTTAAAATAATATTTTATAAATAATAATTTATAAAATACTACCATACAAAAAATAATTCACGGATACTATCCCATGGATAATGATTAATGCAAGTTGGTAATGCTATGATTACAAATACAAAACGTGTTTTTTTCTTTTCTTCTACTTCCAGCAACGTCCCATCATCCATCAGGCACTTATTGTTGCCATACTTTATTTGATTTTAGCCTTTTATTTCTTTTACATCAAGTAACATGTCACCGTATATTTATTCATTTATTTATTTTTATGTGCATAATTTAAGATATAAATTTTTTTTAAATCAATCAAATTATTTATTCATCAAAAAATAAAATAAATTGTCCTCAATAGTCATAAAATGTCATATATATTCATATTATTTCAATATTCATTCAACATTCTTATGCATGTAATTGTCCATCAATTTATTATTATTATTATTATTATTATTATTATTATTAATCAACCATTTTCTTTATATTAATTTTTTTATGTTCCTATCTTTTAAATATATTGATTTGAAAAAAATAATTCATGTATTTAATTCATAATTATATATATTTACCTATATTATTTTAATGCATGAGAATCTTTTCCTCCAAGAAAAATTCTCATGCAGTGAGCAAAATGTAGATGGCTATCTTTGGTCAATGACATATGACACAAGTATTTAAAAATGGGTACTTTGACACAAATACCTTAGCATAAGCACTATAGTAGTAGTACTTTGGAATAGGTAGTTTGGCACAAGTATTCTAACGGAAGTACTTTGGAATAAGTAGTTTGGTATAGCTACCTTCGCATAAGTATTTTGGCAAAAGTATTTTGGCAGAGCTACTTGGGTACGATGTTCTTTGGCAGTAATGTTATCTAGCACGGTAGGCTCTAAGCAATAAAGACTGCAGAGTTAACCCCAGAAGGTTGGTAGGATTCTTGAATTTTCTCCATGTTTTGGGATGTCTTGAAGAGTATGGCTTGGAGGTTTAGATATAAAAATTGTTAATAAGTGTTTTTCTTAACCTTTCTCTGGAATACAAGTGCTGTTCTTTTTTCTCGTTGCACAAGCAGTACATTTTGAACCATGCTGTCATATAATCAATATCCACTCTATGTTACCAAAATATCCCTAAAGGAGTAACTTCTATAATCACCTCAACCCACTACTTCTCTAACTTTCATATCAACCCACTACTTCTCTAATTTCTATCTAAACCCACTACACTTGTAACTTCTACCTCAACCCACTGCTCTTGTAACTTTTCTCAGAGAGGTTATAAATAGGGATTCTAAAATTTCATTGAGGGGATTTTTTTTCTTTTTTTGCATCTTTAGGTAAATTTATAGCTTTAAAGAATTTTCTACAACTCATTTTCTCTGGAATCTTATAACTACCGTAACCTTCACTATCTTCGGTCACTTACCACCTTCATTATTACCACCGGCCATTGTGCTTGTCTTCCACGGAATGCTCCAATCTTTCTCTTTGCCATCTCTTTATTATATCGTGCTTTACTGGTTTGTAACGTTTTCTCGTCCATTCAAAATAACCCATTACACAAACCACCGACGATAACCCAAATTTTAAGGGCAATGGAAAGGAGATAGTACTAGTCATTCCACAATGCGCACGATTTCATTGTTTGCTTTGTACTCGTCATTTGATGCTATATTTTATTTGCATGTGTTATCAAACTCTACAGAAATCTTTGAATGAATGAGGGTTTTTTTAGTTTATTTTCTTGACATGTCACTTTAGGTTTATGAGTAACTACTTATCTAGATGCGACTGATGCAGAAATGCATTGTTTTTGAAATTTGACCTTTTCACATATAATTTGACCTTTGAGGTATTCTATTCATTGATGTATCCTTCTGCATTCATTGATAGCATCCTTTCAGACTTGATAAGCATTAAGTTTTCAACTGGGTCAAATATAACCTCTGAATGGCCTCAAATGATGTTGAATTTGACTCGTGAATTTACCTCTACCTTATGTTCCTTGCAATTTTAAAATTTTGAGTCCATCATGACATTGAGTATTTCACACCCAACTTTCATTGCCTCATTACAATTGGTTAATATCTTTATAATTGTTATGTAACGAAATTTTTGAAACTTTAGTTTCATTTAATCATGACATTTTTTTTTCTTTCTTTGATAAATTGCAGATTCATATTCAACTCTCAGGGCGGAAAAGTTGGAGTTTAATAATGCTATATGTTATGTAATGGAACTTTTTACAGTGAGTGACTGCAACATATACTGTCCTTGTTTGCAGCTGATGAGGATGACCGGAAGACAGCAGCTGGGGATCGAAAACAAAATATAGTTTTCCATTGCAAAAAGAAGCTGTAAATTGTATATCAGAAGCAATAATGCACCCTCACCAAATAGATATTTGTTAAATTTGATTAAATGATGGATTTGTATATTTTAAAATAACCTTAAATAAAGGAAGTCATTTTAGGCTGACAAATAGCTTGAACTTCAATATATTGTTCTCTTTCAATTCAATTTGCAAAAAGTAAGGGAAAAAAAAAGATATAATACGTTTAAGTAATACATTATTTTTAAAGGCAATTTAAATCTTGTAAACATAGTTTTAAGTTTCATCATAATTCATTCAATAAATATGTAAATTAACATATAAATACAATTTAAATAAGGTTTTTACCGAAATTTTAAAATGCCTGAAAAAGCTTTTTACATGTAACGGCGTTTTAAAGCGTCGAAAAAAATCATGCTGGCAAATACAATCATAATACTGGCATTGGTGGTCAAGACCGCCGAAAACTTTTCATTGGCACTCGCTAGCGGTCTACCAACAGTCAAAGAATTGCTAGCACTGTCAACAGCGGTAGTTTTGTGACCTTTTACTGGCACTTATAGATGCCGATTAAAGTAAATTTTTTTTTGTAGTGTGGAATTAATTTGTAATATTTAATGGTAACAAAATTTTTATATTAAAAAGTAAATTTAGTTGTGACAATTTATTTTATCGTCACAAATGTTTAGTAATAGTAACAAATTTATATGTCGTAACAATTGCATCATTACCCAGGAAAAAAATTTGTCGCTAATTTGTGTATATTATTTGCGACCAATTATAGTGAGAAATAAGTTTGTGTCACAATTATACACTTTAAGTGATGATCTAATTGTGACGTAATTTAAACCGTTACAATTACTGTTGTATTAGCGATCAAACATCAATAAATCATAATGAATTATTTCATTAGTGTCACACGAATATTTTGTCCAAAAAAAAAAAGTGAATGCAATTCAACTGCACTGCAAAGTACATCCAAATGCACCATGCATGATGCATCTACAAATAAAATTATGGGTTTTTATTCCAACCTTGGACGGATGGGATGGGATGGTATGTAATCCGAATAAACTCTTAGTCCTATTCTTCGCTAACTTTAACATTAAAAGAGGGACTATTTGACAATTTATTAATAATATTAATATAAAAAACAAATTTTGATAAATAAAATGTCAAAAGTTGGACTCTTATTTAAATACTCATCATTCTAATTAAAGAGTGAAAAAAAAAACCGTCAACATTTAGATTATTTTTATGAAAAATATTTTGAAAATAAAATTATAAATTTACAAAATTGACGTGAAAGAAAACAATCATCTAAAAAAATTAAATTTAAATAAAACTTGAAAATAACTCGCTATTTTAAATAAAAATAAAGAAGCAAGTAATTGAATACAAATCCTTTTCAAGCTAAGAAATTGGAAGTTTAAAAATGGATTTTTCCGATTGATTGAATTCCTACACTTACCAAAAAGAAACAAAAATATACAAAAATTTGTATATTCATATTATATTTATGTATTTTATTATATCATAATCATTTTTTAAATATTTTATATTTACATAAATTTTGATACTTTAATAATTAGTATAGTATAAATTTTAAAATATGTATTTTTGCTGTATCATGTTTTAATTACTTTATTCATATTATATTCATGTAATCATATTTAATATTGTCATATTTAAATAATCTACGAGTAAAATAGAAAAAGGCTAAAATGAAAAATTTCCCAAAAAACGTGGGTATTGAGTAGAGGTGGCAATTAGGCAGGTTTAGACGGGTTCAGGATGGGTCATTTCGGATTCAAATTTTTTGGACTAATTCAGGTTCGGGTTTTTTCAGGTTTGGGATAATTCGAGTTTGGGCCAATTCGGTTTGGGTTCAAGTTCAGGTCAGATTCGGATTTGAATATATTTTACATCATTCTTTTATTTTATATTAAATGTAATCACTTTTACGTAATTTTGAATTCTAAGCCTAGACCTGAATTTGGCCTGGTCTAGTTCAAAAAAATCTTAGTTCGGTTCTATGCGCCTATCTATGGCTCGAAAAATTTTTGAATTCTAGGCTTAGGGCTGAAATTGGCATAACCGACCCGTTTAAGTACAAATCATTGTTCATAATTTTAAAAAGTTATTTTTATATTAATATTTACATATTTTATAATTAAATTTAAATAAAATATATTCTTTAATTAAAAAAAATACTGTTTCAGGTCGAGCATACTTGAAACTTAAAATTTAAGACCTAGGCCTGATTATGCCAGGTCTATTGCGTTAGGCAGGCTGTCTGGCCCATGGATAGGTCATCTGGCCCATGGGCAAGTCTAGTTGCTTATTTAACATGTGATTTTTTTATTTTTGATATGGTATTATCTATAGCTTTAATTTTTTTAATTTATCTTATTGCTTTGTTATATTATTATCAGACTCTAATTATCATTGCCTAAAATAATAATAATAATAAAATAATAATAATATTTAAAAAGTATTTAAAATTTTACTATTAACATGCATAAACTCTTAATATTTAATGAGTTTAACTAATCAAATTAAAAAAAGATGATAAATAGATGATATACTTTATTGGCAATGCTTTTAAAGCTCATGATATGATTTACTTTTTGATAAATTATTATTTTATCATATATAGACCTGCTCAAGGATCGAGCTACCCACTTGGCCCAATTGGGCATGGGCCCCGGTTCTCATATTTTGGTTTCAAACTTGCCCGACCTGATTTGGAACAATTATTTTAAATTAAAATAACATATATGTTATTTGAATTTAATCATAAAAGATATAAATATTAATAAAAAAAATTGTTTAATATGATGAACAATAATTCTAGCTTGAATAAGCAGGTTTAGGCATATTAAATAAGGGCTTTCATTTGAGATTTTAAAAAATTCGAGCCTCGATTGGCCCAACCTATAAGCAGGTTTAATCATGTATAAAATATAAATTAAGTTTTTAATATTTAATTAAATTATATATAGTATTAATATTCAATATTTAATATTTGATTC
>JBBYHM010384734.1:0-15468 GCA_038381775.1 Adansonia rubrostipa
ATTTTTAGAAATAAGGAATAAAGAAATCATGGATAAATCCAAGCGACTCTTTCTTAAATCCAAGCGATCTTTTCGTAGGCGTTTGCCCCCGATCCAATCGGGGGATCGAATTGATTATAGAAACATGAGTTTAATTAGTCGATTTATTAGTGAACAAGGAAAAATATTATCTAGTCGAGTAAATAGATTGACCTTAAAACAACAACGATTAATTACTATTGCTATAAAATAAGCTCGTATTTTATCTTCGTTACCTTTTCTTAATAATGAGAAACAATTTGAAAGAACCGAGTCGACTGCTAGAACCACTGCTCTTAGAACCAGAAATAAATAGGCTTACCCTGTCAATTGACTCAAAATAATCAAACGTCTCGACGATACAGTCCCTACACATGAAAAAAATAAATATATAGAAAAACGAGGAATTCAATCATTATTTAAGTTTGACAGGTCAAGACTTGTGTCCTAACCACGTTGTGACAGTGACGTCAAACTCAATCATTCCTTTCATAATAGGATAAATTTTAGCCTTTTCATTCCCTTTTAACGGACCTCTTGAAGAACCAATTTTAACATTTGGTAACTGGCTAAATCGTTAATTGATTTCAATCCAATTCGTCAAGCCTCGTGATATAATTCTATAAATATTGAACTATCTTTTTGATGCTTAACGTTGAATTATATTGATTCTTTGAAAATATCCACCATCGTCTAAGGTTTTAGTTAGATTGTATAGAATTGTTACTTGTTAGACAAATATTGATTTTTAATTTTCCCAAGTTTTGTACTAAGTGTGTTTTTTATTTTAAAACAATTTTTTTTTCTAAGTTTTAGGAAATCAATTAAAGAATATTCAATACTTAATTATGCTAATTTTATATATTTTTTAAGTTTATGTACTATAATAAACTTACTAAAAGTTAAAATACTTAGAGAATACGAGTCTCAAGAATTTATAGGCATTTAGTTATCAAAACACTCATATTCAATTAAATTCACAACAATAATATTTTCTTGCAAGACCAATTAATTAATTACATTATAACACCTTATAAAGGGTATAATATTAAGTGACATTATTGTATCTTGAGGTTTAACTAATATCTCCTTTAGTAAATTTGGTATATTTGCACCAAAATATAAAATTTGGAACCCGTAACTTAATTATTTTTCATGTAATCATCTTTACGGGGTACTATTTAATAGATTCATATTCAAATTTTAATATATATTGTTATGAGTGTGTTTGATTCATATAATTATTTTAGCATGTATGTGCGTTAATACTTTGTCTTTATGCCAATAAGGCATTCGCTTAGTAGCAAGAAAGAGATCTTAGAATCTTGAGGTTTTAGGTATAATGTGTGAGATTGCTTTAACTTTATATTAAATTTGTTCAGTTATATTTTAGTTGATTAATTTATTTGATTATTAGTGATTTAATAATTTTTTATATATACGGATGTAATGTTTAATTATAATGATAACTTCTCGTATAGTTGTAATTAAAAAAAACTGTCTTCGTGCAAAATGTGCATTTAATTATCTTTTTGCTATATAAATTTGTAAACGGGACACTAAAACAAAGAATAGACAACCAAAATTAAGGTTATTCACTCAAAATATAAGGCATGCAATATTAATGCCGATTGTTGAATTTTTCCTTTCTAAATAATATTAAAATATATTTTAACTACTTCATTATACTTTATAAAATATATATTAAAATACAATTTTAAGATAGAATAATATTTATGATGAATTCTTTTATTATATTAAAATAAATCAAATAATAGTTTAATTATATATGTCAAACCGTTTTTAATTGTTATTTTGACACTTTTTAAATTACAATTTCTAAATTTTTTAAATCATTTGTGTAAAAATTTCATAAATTAAGATGTTCTATGCATCACATATAAATGCCTACATGGACAACCATATTCATTTATTTAAGATAATTACTAAATTTGTTTTATTTTATTCTATATATTCTTCGGATTCAAATATCAAATTTAGTGATTTGATAGATTTTTTTAAAGAAAAACCTAAATTCAAGACATATTTTATTATTATTATTATTATTATTATTATACGTAAGTCATATTCAAAATTTTTGAACTCGAAATTTATTTATGTAAATACTTATATAATGCATTACATAGGATTAAAGCTAGTTAATCACTATAAATAGTATATTGCATGAGTTAAATATCATAATATATAAACCATGATTTAAAGATAATAAATACACAATGATTGCATATACAAATTAATTACTGTACAAGTGAATCAGTTAGGAATATTTACTGAAACAAATAGAAAGAAAAAAAAAATCGACAGAACACAGTCGTACACAGTCAGTTCTGCACCACTCAATAATTATGGAATATTTTACATAATTAAGCTTTGCATTAAAATAAATGGTGGACGGCAGCAGCATCCTTTCTCTTCACCGCCAACATTTCTCTTATTCAGACCAAGTAGATTCCTCGCTTCTTGTTCAATAAATTTTCTGCCTTGTGCTTCAAGGAAGCAAAGAAATTTTGAATTTTTCGGCGCCATGAATTTTACATTTATCAAGCAGAAAGTGAAAGAAAAAAGCTAAAGAACGTCAAGGAATTATAATTTGAAAGTGATATACAAGGAGTAAGACAGAGAATACCTGTTAAGTTGGGGAGCTCGAACGCATCCGTAGCACCCTCGATTATAGCATCAAAATCTTTCAAGAACGTTACTTTCGGGCCGGAGGGCAAGTTCAGGGCTTTAGTTATGGTATCTTCTTGAAAATCCTTAGCCAAGATAACCAATTCCTTGAGCTGTGTCTTGCTACCAAATTTCGCTCTTTTAACTTCATCAGCATCTATTGTTTTCCCCACTAGCATTATCCAAACAGAAGTTAGGCGATCCAAGTTTTCCAGATCCCCAATGCTAAGTTCTTTGGTGTCATTGTGATCAGCTCTCACAATGATCATTGCTGCTTCCCTAAGAAACGTCAATTTTGCCAACCCTTTCGGATAGCAGGTTAGACGAGGGCAACCAGCAGTACTAAGAGCCCTTAGATTAGTAAGTTTCCCTATTGCTTTTGGCAGTTTCTCAAAATGTAAGCAAAATTAAAGATCCAAGACTTGCAAATTATATAATTCACCCACCGTCTCAGGCAAGATTTTCATATTCAATATGCGAGACAGGTTAAGATACCTCAAATGTATCAGTTTCACAATTTCTTTGGGAATTCCTTTCTCCAGATGACAAAACCCGGAAAATGGATCTGAATTCAAATGCAATAGCCTCAAACACTTTGAGTGATTAAATAGGTTACGCATGTCTTGGCTTGTTAAGACACCTTTTTTCCTAAACGGTTCAAGTTGCCTCAAAACTGCTTCGAGTGTTGGAGAAGACACACCCTGTCCTCTATTCATCTCAAAGCGCTCTGTATCTATTACATCATGAACGGAAGTTACAAGGCTCCTCAACTTCTGAGCACCAACAAAGGACTTGGGAAAACAAGCATCTCTTCCAAGTACCATCGTTAAATGACGCGTTGTTTTGGAAGATAGGCATAGTGGTGTTTTTTCACTCACATTGATACTCTTCAGCACAAATTCATTTTTTGTCAAAAATTGGAGAAATTCATGTATAAGGTCATGCATCTTACAGGCAATTATCTCATTGTTGAATTTTCTGAAATTTTGGAAAAAACCACGAGTTGCTAAGAAATTAAAGTACTCTTCACCAGTTAATTCCATCTCAGAATTTTCATTGGAATTTAAATAACCTTGCACCATCCAATATCCAATCAATGTCTGTTTCATTACAAGAAAATCCTTTGGAAAAATAGCACAATAAAGGAGGCATGGTTTTACAGCAAGAGGCAAATTGAAGTAACTTAAAAGCCAAGGTTTAAAAATTTCTTCTTCTACTGACTTTAATTTCCATATTTCATTGTTTAATATATCTTTCCACTCTTCTTCACTACTTTTAGTTTGCAATATTCCTCCTAGAGCCTTTGCAACAAGTGGTAAGCCATTACATCTACCTGCAATCTTTTGGCCAATGTCTTCAAATTCTTTGTACTTTTTTTGGTCACCTCCATTAAATGCTAAATCTCTAAGAATTAACCAACATTGCTCATCACTTAATTTTTCTAGACGACAGACATGAGAGGATTTTAAGCTTTCTGTAACTGACTCATTACGAGTAGTCACCAAAATCCTGCTTCCTTCTAGACCACAACAGAAAATTTTTTTTAGAGGTTCCCATTCTCCTCCTTTGTCCATCCACACGTCATCTAAAACAAGGAAGACTTTTTTTCCCTGGATTTGGTCCTGGATTTTTTCAAGAAGGGTTTGTAAAGGAAGTGAACTGAGGTCATGTTTTTCAAGGGCTATGATAATCGCTTTTGAAATTGTGGTGAGATCGAAAAAGTTTGAGACACTGACCCAAAGTTTTATATCGAACTGAGTTTGAACATCAGCATCATTATAGACAAGTTGGGCAAGAGCTGTTTTGCCAATTCCCCCTATCCCTAATATAGAGATGATTTTGAGGTGATCATGGATTTCTTCATCCTTGCTTAACAAGCTACATTTTATGTTTTTCTTATCCTCATCTCGCCCATGTAACTTGGACTCATCAACAAAGGATACACTTTCAATTTTATGTTGTTTAGTTTCCCTTCCTCTTAACCGGCTATCTTTTCCTCTAAGAATACCAGCTACTTTTCCATTGATTTTCTTTATTTTGACAACATTATCATGAAGTTGACAAAAAGAAAAACATGGAATGAAGGAAAATACCTTCCTGTTGAGAAAAGAAGCATTCTGCAATTTAAGGTGTGCAGTGTTCCATTCATCCAGTTCATCCTCCATGTCATAACATATTTCTTTCAGATTCTCCAACCAAAGCTTGATATCCTTTTCCTTCATCTGTTTTTCCTCCGCATCTTCAAGCACGGCTTGGATCTCCCGAAGATTGCTCTCCAGTTTTTTGACTTCTTCCTCGACCCCACTTAGCAGCTGCCATTGTTTTCGGCTTTTTTCGATGAAAAAATTTGCCAATTGTTCAAGAATTACAGAAATGAGTGCCTGGGCCATTTAATTTTGAAGGGGATAAATTGAATGGTGGGTGTAGAAAGGTGATCAGTGATTTTCGAAAAAGATTGAATTAAAAGGTGCTAGTTTGTATAAGATTGCTGCTTATTCACAAGGTTTAATTTATAGGTCTTCAAAAGGTAAAAAATCCCCACTCAAATTACAAAAATTAGCAAGCGAGAGCAACAATATTCTACTAACCTGGTTTTGATTTACCCCCACAAGTATTCTATTTAGTTGTAAATATTGATTCCCAAAATTCCTAGTCCAACTTAGCAAGGGAAATTTGATTCCTTTCTGATTAATGGAGTTAATTTTCTTCAAGGTTATTTTAAATTTGTTGTCATCTCATTCAAGCATATTTGGATCTTAAAGCAAGCTTGGTCATAATAGAACATTTGTTGAAAAACCTAAAACCTATATAAAAATAATTGAATGGATTTCGTCTTCCAGTTTTATTCCCATTCTTTTCTCCTCTAGAGAGCCAAGGCAAAGGAACTTCGAGGAAACGCGAATTCCATCTTTCTTCTCTTATTCTCATTCTTCTATTCCTTTAGGGAAGCTAAAGAAAGGAATTTTGGCATTTAAGATTGTTCGGGTTTGATTTTTGAATTATTAAAATTAAAATTATCTATCAATAGATCATGCGCTATTGACAAAAGTAACTAAAAAATTATCTTATATATTACTAATAAAGTTTTTAAACTTTACAAGCAATATTAATAAAATGACACAAACCGCTTGAATATAATAAAAAACTAAATAAAAAAATAGGACACATTGCAAAATCTTAACCTGCTTGTGGAGTTAAAGAGTTTCCATTATCAGTGTATTAAATACATGTATTTTTTCAGACACCTTTTCAACATATTCCTTTGAGGTCGATTAGAAATTTTATGGAGTTTAAATTACAGAACAAGAAGGAAGCTTTGTCCTATGCATTCCATAACTACATCATTTCTTTTTAAAATTCAAGTTTGCAACTTAAAAATGAGAAGAAAAAAATTCATATTATAACTATTATAACTACCGAGGAAAAGACAATGAATTAGTTTGAATCTATTTGTTATATTTTTCTCTAGTTTAAAGGAACAGGATAGAGTGCTTAAATTTGGCCCATAGCACATCTAAAATAAGCTTTTTATTGTGAGGAAATAGGAGCCAAGAATGAAAACCTTGGACTTTAATGCAAAAACCTTCTTGCTTGGATCCATTTAGGTAGAATTCACTAGGAGATTTATATCAAAATAGGCATAGTTACTTAGCTTGTGCATTGGGAACTCCATTATACATGTACAAATTAAATTACTAATAGTCAAAAACATTTGTCTTATGCTAAAATATATATTGAGACTGAACCTAATACGAAGATTCATCATTCGATTAATGCTGAGCTAAACAATTGCTCTATATTTTCAATATCTGTTGAATTTCCTTGGATTCCTTATAGATGTCAAGATTGTAGAATTTTGGGGCATTCAAACAGGGCTTGTCCTGGTAAGCTTGTTGTAGCAACAACTAAGATACTGAAACCAAAGGAGAAAGCTTGGTTTATTTATGATAAGAGCAATAAGGAGATCCTTGAAAATAGTATTAAGAAAGTTATTGATGTGGAGAATAATCTTAGTTTATCTGGATTTGGACATAAAACAAATGAGAATGCTTTTTTTGGATTATGTTGTAAAACTAAACAACTTAGACAAGGGTATCTTGCTAATGATGCATAATAATCACTCATATAATGAATGACAAAAGTTTCTAACATTTTGGCAATGAGCATAAGCTATAATATATGCTTTTACATATAGTTTACTATTTGTAAACATAGATCATGAGTGGGATCTAGTAGCCTATTATGATCACCAAAATGTTAAAGAGTCAATGTGACCTCTTTAAAACCTTTAAGTGACTAGCCTATCAATATAATTTGGTCCTTTCACCAAATATGCTAGAATAAGCATAAGTGTGGTACCGTGTCTACTTATACTTCAGTCCATATTAGTTCCTACAGCTCATTAAGAATTTAGAGAAAAAATTTCTCCTAAATTCATCATGCTTTGGCCAAAGACTTTAATCTAATTAACCACGATAAAAAACAAATGAGTTACATCTCCAATGTTACCAGGAGTTGTGAATCCTCTCTAGATCACTCATCCACCTTTGTATGCTTTATTTCATGCACAGATCACCCTACCATAGGCTTCTTTCCTCGTCCCATTTAGATGAAATCAAAGTATGACACCTTCTTTACAAGATGAGTTGGTATCGTAAGTTTGAAAACTAGTTACATGACTATATGTAAGAACATTTCTATAGACACTTAAGTGACTTATGGAGTTCTCATATGGCCCATGCTCAGTGAACTCATTTTCACAAAATAAGAACACATATGTTATCCCAAGTATCACTTATAATTTAACCTATAAGGTTAGTTGCTTACTTTATAAGTAAGAAAGCATAATAAGTGCCAGTCTTTAAGCAATATCAATGCATTGTCTTAGCAATATAATTGCTAGGAACAGTTTTAGAGGCATAACTTTTATGCATATGGATCTCATAATTATAACTCTTTATAATTTTTTTGCAATACCTTATAGGTTCCGTTGCCTTCGTCTAATTAGTAGTTTCATGATTGTTAGTCATGCCACTAACAAAAGAAAACCTTGTTCCACTATAGCATAGTGATTGGGTTACATCATTGATTACATGTCCCTAAGTCCAATCTGATTGGATCTAAGGCATATTAAATAACATGACTTGAATAAATAGTTGGGTGCAATACATCATTTTGTTCTTGGTATAATTTTGGAATTACCAATTATATCTGCTTTTAACAATGCTTGATTAGTGGAAGGTAAGCTTATATTCTATTGACTCTTTTGGGCATTCAAGTCATGCATTGAAAGGTTTCTCTATTGTAAACCCCTTGTGCAAATAAACGATACACTCTTATATGAAAAATACAAAGGAACATTATTGTTAGTTGTTAGGTAAGATGGCAATTGAAATATACTACAAAGGTTGAGGTAGTAGAAGCTTGGTTATTCTTTCGCAATAAGTTGCATAAATTTGTGACAACATGATCTGATGTATGCTTGGTTTTTTATCAACATGAATCAATCAAATTTGGGATCAAATGTCATGGTAATGAACAGAATCCTTCACATGCATATTTTGTGTACTGCATTCGAATTAATGCAGCTAACTTTATAAAGATGTTTAATAATAAAGACTTGCATCGACTAATTGTTACATGGGTATGTAATTAAATCATACTTATTTTATTTGGAAATAACACGATAATGAATTTTATAAGTTTTTTAAAGGATAGAAGTTAAGGCAACCCCAGATTAATTATTACTATCAAAATCTTCATGCAAAAAATGTAGTAGTAACTAATTGGATTGATAGGATCCCTAAGGAGATGGGCTTAATCATATGATGAGGGAAGACGTTATGGGCATATAATAGCCAACCTAGTTGAATCTGTCAATTGAATGTTGAAGAGGATGTGTAATCTTCCCCTAGTTACTTTGGTGTAGGCAACATAGTATAGATTAGCTAAATGTTTTGTTAAGATGGGGAACAAGTAGCTAATAACGATGGGGTGAGGCATACATCTTGTTAAACAATTATAGAGCCCATGCAAGAAAATCAAAGCAAAGATAGCTCCTATCTTGTTCATGATTTTATGCGAGAAAATTAATATTTTCTAATTGAGGAGTTACAAGACCTACAAAGGGGAGTTGTCGCTTTAGAGTACAAAGTAAACTTAGTGAGATGTAATGTGACCATAGGAAGTTTCAAGTGTAAAGGTTCAAACATAGTTGCTACTTTTGCACATGTTCATGTAAATTGCATGCAATATGTACAATGTCTATAGGATGGTTATTATATTCAATGTTTATCAACATAAATTTGAACTAGTTAAAATGAAAGTTATTGATATGAATATAATAGTCCAGAACTATGTTCTAATCCAGAAATACATAAAGGTCCACATGGTCCTCCAAAATCATATTGTATTCATAATGAAATGGACTTCAAGGGGAATGGCCAACCAAAGTTCTATGGATTACGCCAAAATGAAGGTCATAGTTGTCGAGAATGTCCTTATCTCTAGCACATCAGGGGGGAGTTCAAATTGAGAATAAAATCGCTACATGTTTTTAGCTCATGTAATATTTATACATCGTGGTGATGCAAATATAATTTCTTTCAATGATAAGCAACTTTTTTTTATTTATCATTACATAAGCAAAGGAATATTCAAGTATAATGAACATAAGTAACATTAAGGTTTTAAAAGGTAGTGACATAACGGTGTCATGGTCACTATTTTGCATTTACGGCACTGTACGTCACCACTATGGGACTAAAAAATAATGAGAAAATGCTACACAATAATAGTGGCCGCTATCAGTCACGAAAAGCAGTATAATAGAAAATAATGACTATAATGGCTTGTTATTTTTTCTACGCCATTACCCATTTAAAAATTTTTTTATTCTCCAAATTTGAAAACTCGAAAGACTGTTAGAAAATAATTTGATATGTATTAGAAGTCTTCCTAGGGTGTTAAATTCCTATGTTCTTTAATTGTTATAAGTGAAGAAATTCATTGGTTATGTATGTACATGGATTATAGGAAATGCATCAATTAAATGTAATTCATGCATCAATTAAGAACATGCATAGGTTTTTAATAGGATTCATGTAATAAGTCAAATAGTGCACCTACATATACCCCTTTGAAGTTGAATGAAATATATCAATCCAATTCTTCACAAGAAATTCTTTTTCCTCTCTAAACACTCATTTCCTTCATTTTTTTAAATTGGTATTAGAATCGATTTTTTTAGCTTTAAGAAATGGAAAGCAATAATTTGTTCTCATTCCAATTTCCTCATCTTACAAAAAGAGAAATACGAAAGTTAGTGTCTTCGTATGGAAACCTTGCTTGGATCCCAAGATGTATGAAAGATTGTAGAAAAAGGCTATACCTTCTTGAAGTTGAGGCATATTTACCTTAAGTGGAGAAGGATGCTTTGGCAAAAATAAGAAAGAAAGATTAACAAGCCCTTACATTTATCCATCAAGGGTTGGATGAATCCATGTTTTTTAAAGTAACCGGCGTTACTACCTCAAAGGAAGTTTGGAAAATTTTGCAAAGCTCTCTTCAAGGAGTTGACAAGGTAAAGAAGGTTTGACTCTAAACCTTAAGGGGTAACTTCAAAGCTTTATGTATGAGGGAATCCGAATCTATTTCGTATTATTGTTCAAGAGTGAAGGCTATTGTAAACCAATTAAAGAGCTATGGAGATAAGATAGAAGACGTTCGTATGGTGGAGAAAATTCTTTATTCCTTGACTTTAAAATTTAATTATGTGGTTTGTGTAATTGAGGAGTCCAAGGATTTAGACTCCATGACAATTGAGCAATTCGAGGGTTTTTTACAAGCTAATGAAGAAAAAAAATCAAAAAAAGGCAAGTAGAGCCTTTAGAACAAGCCCTAAAATCTAAAGTTTCTATCAAAGATGATGGTGGTAAAAAGAGTCAAAGAGGATGAGGAAGATGACTTGGTTGTGGTTTAGCCAAAGAGGAAGAGGAAGAGGCAGCCATGACAAAACAAATAATGATAAGAGAAGCCATCAACCGAGTAAAGGTCATGGAAGAGGTAAATGCAACGAAATGAGGTATGACAAATCTAATATTGGGTGCTACAATTGTCATAAATATGGTCATTATTCTTAGGAATGCCATAATGTTACTCATAATGTGGAGAAAAAAGTTAATCTTGTTGGTGACAGGCGAGAAGAGAAGGAGCAAGCAATCACATGTGCAACTACAAAGAAAAATTTATGGAAATCAATAAGAAAGTGAATGGCAATGGTTCCTTTAGAGACTCTTCAAAAGTCCAAATTCAAGAAAAAGGTACAATTTTAATTTCCTTGAAAGATAGCAATCATAGGATTATTTTCGGTGTTTATTATGTTCCTAAACTAAAGAGCAATATCTTAAGTTTGGGACAACTTATAAAAAATGGGTATGAAGTTCACATAAAAATAGTTTTTTATGGCTTAGAGATCAAAATGCAATTTTAATTGCAAAGGTGTTTATGTTAAAGAATAGAATGTTCTTATGGAATCTCAAGACTATTGAAACAAGATGTTTGAAGGCCACTGTGAAAGATGAAGCATGGCGTTGGCATATAAGACTCGACCATTTAAATTTTGGTGCACTCAAAGCTTTGGGAGATGAGCAGATGATGAAAAGGATGCCTTTAATTAAGCATCCTAATTAGTTGTGTGAAGCATGTTTCCTCAGCAAGCATGCAAAAAGAAGTTTTTCCAAGGAAGCCAATTTAAAAGCAATAGAGCCTCTCCAAATTGTTCATGCCAATGTGTGTGGGCCAATCAAACCAGTCTTATTTGGTAAAAATAAGGTTTTTTTGCTCTTTATTCATGATTATAGTAGAAAGATATGGGTTTATTTCTTAAAGCAAAAATCTGAAGTATTTGTAGGTTTTAAAAACTTCAAAGCTATTGTAGAAAAAGAAAATGACTATGAGATTAAATCTTTGAGATCTAACAGAGAAGGCAAATTCACTTCAAAAGAATTTAATGAATTTTGTGAATCATATGGGGTTCGTCGCCCTCTAACGGTTCCCAGATCACCACAACAAAATGGTATTGCAAAGAGAAAAAATAGAACCATTTTTAATATGGCCAGATGTATGTTGAAAGCCAAAAACATGCCTAAGGAATTTTGGGCCGAAGCTGTTGCATGTACAGTTTATTTGTCCAACCCCTCTCCAACAAAAAATGTCATAGGCATAACTCCTCAAAAAGCATAGATCGGGATAAAGCCTAGTGTTGATTATTTATAAGTATTTGTCAGCATTGCACATGCTCATGTGCTTGACCAAGGAAGATCCAAGTTGGATGATCAAAGTGGCAAGCATGTATTCATTGGTTATGATGCAAATTCAAAAGGAAACAAGTTGTACAACCCAAGCAATGAAAGGTTATTATGAGTCAGGATGTCGAGTTTGATAAAGGAGCAACATGGAATTGGGAAGAGCAAGATGAATGCACTTGTGATTTTTTTCTATATTTTGAAGAAGGAGACTAGGAGGCCATGGCACTGAATGATTATTCTACATCACCAACTTCTTCTAACTAATGGAGTTTCATCATCTTCTGAAGAGAGTTCAAGTGAAAAGCCAAGAAAAATGAAAAACATTCAAGAATTATATGATGAAACTAAAAATATAAATTATTAATTTTGTTTACTTGTTAACAGTGAACCTTTGAACTTTAATGATGCTATGAAAGACAAAAGATAAAGACAAGCCATGGAGGAAGAAATCAAAGCTATTGAAAAGAATACCACTTAAGAGTTATCATCTCTTCCAAAGGGCCTTAAAGCAATTAGAGTCAAATGGGTGTACAAGACTAAGAAGAATGCCAAAGGAAAGGTGGAAAAAAATAAAGCAAGACTCGTTGCTAAAGGCTACAAACAACAACATGGAGTGCATTATAGAGAGGTATTTGCACTGGTTGCTCGCATGGAAATAATTCATCTTCTTATTTCTTTGGCAGCTTAAATGAAGTGGAGAATTTATCAACTTGATGTAAAATCGGCCTTCCTAAATACCTATCTTGATGAAGAGGTCTATGTTAAACAACCATTGGGTTTTATCATCGAAGGCCAGGAAGATAAAGTCTTGAAGTTGAAAAAGGTGTTGTATGGCTTAAAGTAAGCACCAAGGGCATGGAATAGTCATATTGACAAGTATTTCCAAGATAACAGATTTGCTTATTGCCAACATGTGTATGCTCTTTATGTTAAAGCATTTCATAATAGTGATATCTTGCTTGTTTGTTTTTATATGGATGACCTTGTCTTTGCTAGCAATAACCCAAAGTTCTTTAAAGATTTTAAGAAAGCTATGTTTTGTGAATTTGAAATGATAGATATACACCTTATGTCTTACTATTTGGGCCTAGAGGTGAAATAAATGAATGACGGTATTTTTGTCTCACAAAAAAGCTATGTGAAGGAAGTTTTGAAGAAGTTTAACATGTTTGACTGTAATCTCGTAAGCATACCCATGGAATGTGGATTAAAGTTGTCAAAGTTCGATGATGGAAAAAAATCCCACATTTTTCAAAAGTGTAGTAGAAAGCTTGAAATACTTGACATGTACAAGGCCCGATATTCTTTTTGCTATTGGAGTAGTGAGTCATTTCATGGAAGCTCCCACCTCAACCCATATGAAAGCTGTTAAAAGAATTCTTTGATACCTTAAAAGTACCATTGATTTTGGGCTATTTTATTCATCATCCAAAAAGTTCAAGCTTGTTAGATTTTATGATAGTAATTTTATGGGAAAGTCGATAATAGAGAAAGCACCATAGGATTTGTGATTTTCATAGGAGATTGTGCCATCACATGGAGTTCTAAGAAGCAATCCATTGTGACACTATCAACTTGTGAATTTGAATATGTGGCAGCAACTTCATGCACTTGTCATGCCATTTGGCTTAGAAGATTGTTGAAGGAGCTTCACTTGCCTCAAAAGGAAGCTACAGAAATTTGCATTGACAACAAGTTCGCCCAAGCTCTAGCAAAGAACCCGGTATTCCATGATTATAGTAAACATATTGATACAAGGTATCATTTCATTAGATAATGCATTGCAAGAAAGGATATGGAACTCAAATACGTGAAGACTCAAGATCAAGTTTCGGATATCTTTACAAAGATTCTCAAGTTTGAGGATTTTTAAAGATTGCGCACTTATCTTGGAGTATTAAAAATATCAAATTAAGGGTGAGTGTTAGAAAATAATTTGATATGTTCTAGAAGTCTTCCTAGGGTGTCCAAATTCATATGTTCATTAATTGCTCTAAGTGAAGAAATTTATTGCATATGTATGTACATGGATTAGGGGAAATGCATCAATTAAATGTAATTCATGTATGGATCAGGAACATGTATGGGATTAATTATGGTGCATGTATAGATCTTTAATAGGATTCATGTAACGAGTCACCTAGTGCACCTATATTTACCTTTTTGAAGTTGAATGAAATATATCAATCCAAGTTTTCACAAGAAATTCCTCGTTCTCTCTAAACACTCATTTCCTTCATTTTTCCTTCGGAGACAAGGTAAACTATAGAGTAAAAAAAAGTCATATAAGCTTTTTTATTTTTAATAATCAACACTTAGCAACAACACTACCGTTACAAGCAACAGACTACAACTCGCAAATCACAAACATATTTTTTTTTTTGGAAAAAAATCTCAACTTAAGAAGAAGTTCAACACGTTGAAAATATTCAAGCTTGAACTCAAGAAGGGAGAGGAACTAGAGAGAGGTGAAAAGCCAAAACATGGCCGACTAAGAATACCACTTAAGCTTGAAACTTGAAAGCACGGATGTAAAGCAAAGAGAAATTCTAAAGAAGAAAAGAACTTGGTTGGAAGAAAGATTGGAAATTTTAAAATTGAGGGCATTTGGGAATTTAGGTGAAATACGTCTGGATTGATGGACTAGGGAAATGCATTATTGCTAGAGGTGGCAATTGGACGAGTTCGAGATGGGCTATTTCGGGTTTGGGTTTTTTAGGTTTAGGCTGATTCGGGTTCGGGTTCGAGTTCAGGTTTTTTCAAGTTTGAGCCAATTCAGGTTCAGGCTAATTCGGGTTCCAATCTATTCAGGTTCAGGCCAATTTGGGTTCGGGTACATTTGAGTTCGGGCCAATTCGAGTTTGGATTCAGGGTGGGTTCGGGTTTAAGTAAATTTTACATTATATTTTATTTTATGTTAAACGTAATCACTTTTATGTAATTTTAAAATCTAAGCCTAGGCCTGAACTTGGCCTGATCTGGCCCAAAAAAATCTTAGTTCAGTTCTATGAGCCTAGCTGCGACCCGAAAAAATTTTGAATTCTAAGCTGAGGGCCAAATTTGGCCTAGCTGACCCATTTTAATATAAATTATTATTTATAATATTAAAAAGTTATTTTTATACTAATTTTTATATATTCTACAATTAAATTTAAATAAAAAAAATTATTTTATTTAAAAAAATACTATTTCAGGTCAAACGTGATTGAAACTTAAAATCTAAAACCTAGGTCTCATCGTGACGGGCTTATTATATTGGGTAAGCTGTCTGGCCCATGGGCAGGTTTAGTTACTAGTCCAATATGTGATTTTTTTATTTCTGATATGGTATTATCTATTATAGCTTTTATATTTTTTTAATTTATCTTATTACTTTGTTATATTATTATCAGACTCTAATTATCATTACTTAAAATAATAATAATAATAATAATAATAATAATAATAATATTCA
>JBBYHM010384775.1:0-15464 GCA_038381775.1 Adansonia rubrostipa
TGTAGTAAAGACGATTGTGATAAAATTCTTAAAAGTTAATATCATTTGTCGATATGGAATTTTTGAGAGAATTATAATAGATAATACCTCTAATTTAAATAATAAAATAATGGATAGGGTGTGTACCCAACTCAAAGCCTCACATCATAATTTGATGACATCCCATCCAATAATGAACGTAGCCATAGTGGTAGCCAATAAGAACATCAAAAAGAATTATGGGGAAAACGATGAGACCTACAAGGATTCGCATGAGAAACTCTTTTTCGCCCTGTTAGCTTATCAAACTTTAATTATAACTTCAATTGGAGCCACCCTTACTCACTGGTATATGGCATAAAGGCTGTGTTACTAATTTAAGTTGAGATCCTTTGACTTATTGTACTGATAGAGACAAAGTTAAAGGAGGCTGAATGGGTTCAAGGTTGTTATGAAGAAGAACATAGGCCAAAAGCTATCCAACATAGATGAATATACCAAAAAAGGAAAATGAAAACCTATGATAAGAAACTCTGCTTGAGGTAATTCGACGAACAATAATCAGTATTAAAGAAAATCTTTCCTGCCCAAAAGGATCCATGAGGTAAATGGTCACCAAATTTGGAAGGACCCTATATGGTTCAGAAATTGTTTTAAGGAAGAGCATTGATTTTGGTAAAAATAGATGAAAATACTTTACTGAACCCTATTAATTTTGATAATGTAAAGAAATATTATGCCTAGAAGGCAGTATAAAAAACTTTCGAATAAAATCCCTAAAGGGCTTTTGGATGATATTAAAGAAAAAAAAGGAAAAGAAAAAAATGAAAAGGTAATAAAAGAGCAAGCTTTAAGTTAAAAACCTTGAAAAAGTGCATCTCGAACATTTGAAAAATTGAATAAAGCATAATTTGTCGAGAGGTTGAGATTATAGAGAAAAACAGGGCATAACTGACAATATCTTCAAGAGGTTAATCTCTACAAGAGTAACTATCCTATTCAAGAAAGATCTTTAAAGAATGGAATGAGAGATTTTGCATATCTGAGTAATGCCCAATTTCTTTCTATACCTCACTCTTATTTTTTAAGAAAAATCAATATTATATTTCCTTCTCTTACTAAATATAAATACATATTTTTGCCCATTCCATCATCAGATTCCTTTTTTAGTTATGTTGTATTTTTGTTAAATAATGATTAACATTTTAGAAATAATGACAAAAATATTGCTTTGCATTACTTTAGAAATAGGTCAAAACTCTCTTGGGAACTTAGTCAATATTTTAGTGTTTTTGGACACTCTAGAAAGGATTAGGGTGGATGGATAATGCTCTCGAATATAACAGAAAAAGAATTGAGGCGCATGGTCAAAGAACATCCATGGTGATAAAAAGACAAATCATTTCAAGAAAAATAAAGGCACAGATTCCCTTACCAAAGGAAAAAAAATCCATAACATTTGCTAAAGATACCTTTAATTCCAGAGACAGAAACATGCTCAACTTACAAAAAAAAAGAAATATTCATAACAGTTTTTTGAAGATGCTTTTAACTTCAAGTTGAGGTGTAAGCTTACCCTACCAGATAAAAAAAATATTTGTTACATTTTCTAAAAGTACCTTCAGTTTTAAAAATAGAATAGATTAAAGTTTGTCCATAATGAAACCCATGAATCAGAACATATAATCATAAGAATTCGACATATGCATTTTTAATGCATTTTCATTGCACCAATAATTTATAGATCAAAATTTGAGCATGAGTTAAAATGACCATTCAGTATGCTGACTTTCTCAAAATTGAAAGGTAAGTTTCATATCTTTTCAAACCAATCAAATATCAAATTTTATCTCTATCTAAGTTGACTATCATGGTTCTATCATGGGCAATCCTTTTAGATTTAGGTTTCACTTTGGTCTACGTTTTTAGACTTAAGCTCTACCCTAGTCAACTATCATGGTCATTATGGTGTTCATTCACCATTGCCATGTATCTATTATCTTTACAAGTTTGATGCAAGAAATGATGCATGTGACATGAACATGACAAATAATAAGGTAGTACAGGGTTAGAGAATATTGGTAAGAAGAAGGAAAATAACAAAAATAAATCATAAAGATTGCGCTAATAATAGGCATTACGATGCCTTGGGGTAGCTTTAAAAGATTGAAGAAATAATTGCTTTTCCTTCATGGTATAAATTAACATAGACGCAATATGACGTGACCGAGTCACAACCTCCCGATAAAGAGACTTTTTTTGGGTTAAAACTTACGATTCATGTGAGAAAACTAGTTCATCAATACCTAAGGGCTGTCGGTACCAAGCCATCAATCGGATAGCATGGGAGCTTAATCTTGTTAAATTTCATTCCTTTGAAGGTGCTACAAAGCCTAGAGTGGAATTTCAAATGACAATCTTCACATGCCATCATTTATAAGAGTGTTATAATTGTTAGTCATTGATCAGACAATAGTAGCTTAATCAGGTTAGGTGTGCCTTTGATGAGGTGATACGAAACCTCTCAGGTATAATTGACTAACTAGGCAATGATGTTCATTTATCATCATTTATTTTGAACATGCATTAAACAATCAATCAGATAGCATAACGGCTTGACTGGGTTAACTTTAACAATTTAAAATTAATGGGATGGCCTTAAAAGGATCATGGTTGATAACATTTGCATGTGTCATCTAAAGGAAAATGAGTCTTAACCATCCATCAGATAGCATAAAGGTGTGCCTATGGATGTTTTTTCCTATGCAAATATAGAAGGTCACTCACGAGAGACATAAGTAATTTACTTCTTGAAAGTTTTTGCTATGCTTATGCAGAGGGTTACTCATAAAGGCAAATAGCTCATTATCTCCTAAAATTTTGAGACCCTTATCCTACCATGGAGTTTGGTGAGAATCTAATGTAAATGTGAGTGCACAGTGTATGTCCAGGAAATAATCGAACCTTTTTATTTACCCCTTATTATTGTATTTATCCAATTGATATTTATTTAGGAACAAGGTAGTCCATGACAAACAAGATAAAAATCATGAAAAGTAAAACATTAGTAAACAAAAATGAAAGGGGATTGTAAGTAAATAATGACCAAAAACTAAGGGAACTGAGAAAACAAGTAGAACATAACTAGTTGTAGGACTAACTATTTAACATGTCCCTAGTGTGATGCACCCCTTACATAGGCACAATCGCTCGAATCGTTCGAATGGTAATGCACACAACTTAAAAGGATTGATGACTGTGGTTATCCTTTGATCATGGTTTGAATTAAGCGTGATAAGATGATAGTGAAGGGAATGACTATTCAATGAATTGTTGTCCAATTGATTTCGGATGGCAACCATGAAGTGGTCAAAAGTTAGAGTCACCACAGATCATTTTGGCTAGGCATGATTAGATGCCTATTGAAAATGATATTTTAAGTTACAAAACTAAAAAAAAAACTTCAATTTCAAAGCCTACCATGTCTAGAGATTCGTTAGTTCAGTTTAGGAGTTGGTTACAAATGGGAAAGGATTAGCACTCGCATGTCGCCCGAAATCAGTATTTGCTAGCCATGTCTTATGTTGGTGTTTTGGTTTCTTAGGTTTTGACTTGTCATTATTTTGATATAATGCCCTTTTAATGCATTAATTTTATGTGAAAATTGTAAATATGGATTTTGAAGAAAAATTTAAATCACGTATGTGCCTCGAAGATATACATAGGGATTTTTATGAAAATGATCTCCAGATTTAATTTTGAAAATTGGATATTCCTTATCAAGCAGTGAAGAGATTCCAACATGGAACATTGCTTTATAATTTTTGGAAACGATTTGGAAATTATAAGTGCATAATGGACTTCAACAAGGGAAACATGTTAGTAAGACAAAAAAGAGTATAATAATAACGTTGCATGAAAAATAAAGACAAAAAAAAGCATAGAGAGGAGAGACGATTGGAATATATCTTGTAATTATCTTCGATTATTAAAGAATAATCTAGATGACAATTTTGAGACGTGTTTGGACTCGATGGTCATTTAAGGTGTGAAAAAAATGTTTTGATTAAGAGGCCTGGGGAAGTTCAAGAAAGAGAAAATTCAAAATTTTCAAGTGAAGAGTGAGTGGAGTATCCCCTAAAAAGATGAGGTTGGAGTATCCCCAATGGTGAAAATTTTAGTGATTTTTTTAAAACTTTGAATGAAGTATGTAAAAATAGGGTTAGAATGTCCCCTAAGAGTATAGGGTTAGAGTATCCCTAAAGGTGGAAATTTAGTAATTTTGGAGGTGAACCATTTTTGACAAAAAAGATTGAATTTTGATTTAAAACCAACATTAAATTAAATAAATTTTTTTTAGAGTCTTAATCTGAGCTTCAGGGACTTGTTTTCTGACACTCACTCCATAAGGAATTAATTGGATACATTTCAAGGCACTCAAACATCTAGAAAATTAGTTCAAGAAATTTGTCTAATTCCTTAAGTCCAAAAGTAGGGGATTACATTGCACTGTCACCCTTCATGAATTTATTTTGGGTTCATCTGAAAGCTTCAGAGGGTAAACCAGGTACCGTTAGAAAAGTAACTTGAAGAGGATTAATCTAAAAATATTCCAAAAATCTAGAAAATCGCTTCCTAGGTGGAAGTAATTTTTGAAGTTAAGGTTGTTTCAGTACCAGTAGCATATGCAGGGAAAATATGTATTAGATTTTGAAAAATTATCTTAGACTTATTTAGAATTGTTAAATCACAACTAATACCTTTCTTGAAAGTTAATTTGACTTAGTTTTTGGGAAAAATCTTTTAAGAATCCAAAAAAAAAAATCATTTAGTGCACCGAAATGGCCCAAATAGAATATAAATCTTAATTCTAAGGGTTCTGGATCACTATGGTTTGGAAAATCATGACTTCCTCTTCCAGAATGATTTGAAGGCAAACAAGACACCATTGGAAAGGTAACTTAATGTTCATTAAAGAAAAATATCAAGAAATTTTGGAAAAATACTTTAAGTATTGAAAATGATTTTTCAAGTTATGATTATAGTGATGCTAGGGAAAAATAGGGTATTTACTTGGTTTTTCGGGTTTCATAGGACTAGGGTCGAGTAACAAAAGGGGGTCGATGACAAAGGATTTACAAACTCATTCACATGATCTTGAAGTAATTTGAGATGATGGAACAGGCTATTAACCAAGTCACTAATAAGGGTATTAGGCTCAAAATTAAGGCATAAACACTTTAAAAAAATAAAAAGGCTATTTTATTTTGAAAAAAAAGATTTTTAGCCTCATTTAACCATGAATCCAAAAATAGAAAACTTAATTTATCCCTAAGATCGAAGGACCAATTTAGTGAAAACATTAAATCCATGTTAGTTTCGATTTATTGGAGGTAACATAGACTTAACTTTGAGGGTTTTTTTTGAAATTAGATTTTTGCAGCAAATAAGAAAGTGTTTTGACAAACATATTATGAACTAAGTGTGACATACATGAAGATGAACATAGACAACATATTTAAACAAACAAAGATGACATTTTGACATGGGAAAAATGATAAAAATGCTAGAAAATGACAAATGACATGTATAGAAATGATAGCTTCATGAATGACATCAAGAATCATGCCATGAAAGGTGATATGAACATGTTTAAGCAAGGAAAAGTTTGCTGAAGTTTTCAAGATAGCATTTTTATCACATAAAACATACCAAAATACAAAAAAATACATGAATATCATGTTAGGATGAATATTTAAGCATGAGTAAAGGATGTGAAAGTGAATGAAATGTAGGAAGTCTCAGGGCAGCAAGTAACCAAATTACAAAAATTTGTATAAATAACATATAAACATGGTGGCAGAAACATAAAAATAAAGATAATCTGAGACTTCCTAAATAAAATCGTTTTACATGATCTTGACTAATCTTTAAGATAAAAAAACCTAAAGATCTATTCAAGATTCAAGCATACCTTAATCTTGAGAAGTCTTTTAGCAATTCCATGACCCAATTATCAAATTCACCAAGCCTGGTTGTCGTAAACCAAAGCTGTCTAAGCGTTTAGCCTCTAATGGTTATCTATGCCTGTAACCCAAAAAATTTTCAATAAAGAAGAGACTATGTTGCAGAAATCCATATTAGTAGCTTAGGTTTTAATAAACCTTCCCTTGCACTTAGAAGATCTTGATTCAACAATCAAAGAGCTAAGAATAAAACAATTTTTCTTCTAACCAAAGATTGTGCAATCTCTTTAGGGTTTTAGGAAAAAAATGCCAACCATGTTTTCTAAGCTTTCTTGGCCTATTTTCAAGTGCAAAATCATCCATACGTGTGACAATCATAAGGCAATATATCTAGGGTTTAAAATTTTAATTCTTGAAAAATTGTAATTTTGCCTCTCGCCCATGTGAACTCATTCAAATTGGTCATAAGTAAACATTACTTAGAAAACATATTAGTCCTATCTTAATTTAATTTCTATTAATCCCTCTTATGTGTGTGACCCATTAGGTCCCAATCATATAGGCAATAAATATAAAATAGCCTAGTCAAGAATATTTTATATTTAAAAACCAAGATTGGCATCTAGCAATGTATTATGACCACTCAACATGCAAGGAATGTCAACATCATTTTGACAAGCCTTTTAGTGTTTAGTATCTCAGTATAATGAATATTCTTTCATCATATATCTTGAAATTAGCAAAAGCATGGTTTAGTGTCTACTCTTAACTTATTCCATATTAGTGTGCAACCCCTATGTGTTAACTCCATAATCAATATTGCCTTGGCGAAGGACTTTAAGGTAACATGAGTTTGGTACATGTAAGATATGTTCCTTTATATCACTTAGGGTGATAAATCCTCTTTGGACCATTCATTCACCTATCATATGATTCATGCCATACCCAAAACCACCTTAACATAAGCATCTATCTATTGTGGACCCGTTCATGATAAAATTAAAGTATGACACTCCTTATATGAAATGGTATGGTGTCATAATCTAAGGATCACATACACTACTAACATATGAAAGTATTTCCATTGACACTTAAGAGAAATACCAAAAGAAATCTCCTAGCAAGTCATGTTTAGTGAACTTATTACTATAACAAGCATCCATATGATGTCCCCAAGTATCTTCATATTTTAACTTATGAGGTCAATTGCATGCAACCTATGCATGGAGGCTATACATGCTAGTCTTTATTCATTGTCAATGTTTTGTCTTGAAAATACGATGACCAGGAACATTTTTAAAAATGCAGCTTTAATGCATAGGGATCTTATAGTTTACTCTTTACAATTCCTTTGTAAGGCTAATGTGTTCTATAGGCTTTATCTACATAAGATATTTATAACAATTATACAATGAAATCTTATGGATAAAGGAAATACCTTTGTAACATTAAATAAATATAATGATTGATTACATGAAATCATTAAATGATAATGCTTTACAAGCCACAACAATTAGCTTGTAAAGCTTACATTAACATGAAAAATGTCGAGCAATGTACGACTAAGGGTTATTTTAGTGGCAAAATTAAAACATAGCATGTTTGGTCACCCAACCAACATCAAAGCACTGAAAGGATCATTAAATTCCTAAGACTACCACATCCAAGGCCACAAAATGCATGAATCATCCTAGAAAATGGTTATGATCACATGGATTTTGGGTCACAAAAATGATGCTAATGTTGAAAAAAAAAGAAAATAAACAAAGAAGGGGTGGAAAAAATACCAAAATCCTTAAAACTTAGCCTTTCCTTTAAGTAGAAGCCAATTTTAGTTTTGAGCTCACTTTCTTCTCTCTTTTTGCTATTTATTAGCAAAAATAAGGAATAGGATCACACTTTCTCCCTTCTTGAATTTATTCTAGGTTCATTGAAGGCTTTAGGAGGCAAATGACGTACTATTAGAAGGATAACTTTAGAAGGATTGAGATAAAAATATTTTTAAAATCCTCAAAAATCACTTTCTAGAGAGGATTAATTTTTGAATTTGGGTTTGTTTCAACACAAGCAGCATGTATAAGGTAAATGATGTAATAGACTTTGAAAAATTGTCTCAGGCTGATTTGGGATTGTCAAATCTCAAAAAATACTTTTTTGGAAAAAAAATTTCATGAACTTTCTAAAAACAATATTTCAAAAATTCAAAAAAATTGTCTAGTTGGCCAAAATGGCCCAAATAGAATGCAATTCGCTGGTTTCAAGGGTTCTAGATAGCAAAGGTTAAAAAAATATAACTCTCTCATTCAAAATGATTTGAAGGTGAACGATACACCTTAGAAAGGTAATTTGATTTTTTTCAAGGAAAAATAAAAAAATTCCATAAAAATGTACTTTATCTCGAAAATAATCTTTAAGTGGTGGGTATAGTGTTACCAGAGCAAAAATAAGGGAGCTTTTAGGTATTTTTGGCTTTCTTATGACAAATTTGAGTCAAAGACGTTTGAACTTTTATGACAGAAAAGAATAGGTGATATGGGAATCACGAGTTCATTCCATAATCTCAAAGTATTTTAGGATGATGAAATAACTCATTGACCATGCCACAAATAAGGGTATCTGAAAATCAAATTTTTGTAACAAATAAGCAAGCATTTTGGCAAAAATGTTAGGAACGGATGTAATGTACATAATGGTGAACATGGAGAATACATTTAAACAAAAAAAAGATGATATTTTGATAATAGAAAAAGGTGAACAAAATGTGAGATGATGACAAATAATATGCATGAAAATGTTAGCCTTATAAATAATATCTAGAATCAAGCCATGGATGATAGAATGAACATGTTTAACTAAAAGAAAGCATGACTAAATTTTCAAGACAACCTTTTATTCCATGAAACTTAACATAATGCAAGAAAACACATGAATATGTTCAAAACATGTTAGGGTGAAGATTTAAACATGTGTTAAGTATGTAAAAGTGAATAAAACATGACAAAGATGCATAAGCCAAGGCTGTTTTGATGGCAAAAATAAAACATGGCATATTTGGTCATCCAAGTAGCATTATAATATCAAAAGGTCATCAAAAGCCAAAGGCTACCATATCCAAGGCCATAATAATGCATGAACATCTTAAGATGGTTATAGGGGCATAAATGGCTTACTAGAATGATGGAAATGCTGCAAATAGAGAATCAATGGAGTAAGGTAAAGAAAATATACCAAAAAGCTTTGAACTTTCACCTTTACTTAGAGCAGCAATTCTAAGCTCAGTTTTTTTTCTCTTTGCTATAGCAAGAAAAATATGAAAAAAAAGAGCTTTTGGTTATGGTCTAAATGTGAGGGAGTTTTAAAGTGTGAAAGAAAGGAAAACTAGATTTTTGAAGGCTTTTTTAAGGGAAAAAAGAAGAGCTACGAGAATGGAAAGTGTTTTTAATGTAACAGTGCTTACTGTGCTTCTTGAGTGTTTTAAAAGTGTCAGCAAAGTCTGTTGTTGCTTTTTCTGAGCCAAAATTCGCTCCTTTATATGGAGAGAGTTAAGCCAATTTTTATGAGCCAAAAGTAAGGGCCTTGTGGGATTTCCTTTTACATACTAAGGGACAATTCTAGGTACTATGCTCAGCTGTCTTTCTTTTCACTAGTTCTGACAAGTAGAGTAGTGGACTAGAAGGCTAAGGAGGTTAGCAACATGGAGAAATACCAAGCATGCCCTCAAACAAACCATGCAATCCACGAAAATATTTTATTTTTGAGTGATTTTAGGCTTTAAAAATTATTAATCCCAATCATAAGTTTGATGATTTTTAGTGCAAAAGACATGTTTAAGTTAGATTTTTACATCAATGGTGCAAAGGCTAAAAAAACTACTCGAATTGTGCAAAAAAGCCTTCTTGTATTTATACAAAGCATTTTGTATTGGTACATAAGGCAAATTTTGCCCACCAGTATTGATATAATAAGGATTGTATTGATACCAAAAACAAAAAAATATTCCTAGTCTTGACACCTGGAGACCTATAATGATACTACATCGACACTTTTACTTCTATATTGATACATTAGCCAAAAATCATGATATTAGCTACTACCAAGGCCTATATCGATACAAACATGCTAAGTATCGATACAAACATGCTAAGTATCGATACCAAACCCTCTTGTATCTATACTATATGTGAAAATTTTAAATTTTTAGTACTATGAAAGCTTTGTGTCACTACTTTGCACTAATATGACTTGCATGTACCTTAGGCTCCCTAAATACCTCACCTTGGTAAAAAATAATGGAAAACTAACTCGTGCTCATCCAAATGACCTTGGATAATGGCTTGGACAAAATGAAGTGTCTACTGTTGCCTTTTTTTATCCATTACTAAGTATCAAGAATAAGGTAAAGGAAAACATACACCATTTTGTTTACAGTAGGATGATGTTTCTTAAATGCTTATAAAAATGAAATTCAATTAATGTTTTACCTGATGGCAAATATATTGGTGGCAATTTTGATGAAAGCCTGAATAAGTTTTTGTAAGTTTTAACCTTCTTATTAGATTTTTGGACTCTTTCCTAAAGTTTAACCTTACTAGATAACCGCCAACTAATATAGACTTTAACTCGATAGGTGCCCACCTCTTTATGGATGGGCTGGAGTAGTGCCCAACAATTCATGGACAAACTCAATTGGTGCCTTGCTCTTTGTGTATAGACTTGACTAGTGCTCGGCTTTTGTAGATAGATTCGATTGGCATCCAACTCTTTATGGATAGACTTGATTGGTGCCTAACTCTTTACAAACAATCTCCACTGGCGTTTAGCTCTTTATAGATAACTTGATTGGTGCTTAACTCTTTACGTATAAACTCAATTGGCGTCTAGCTCTTTATAGACTAAAAGGAAAAGGCACCTAATTTTTTATGGACTAAAAGCAAGAAAGATATCTAATTATTTATGGACTCAAAGGCAAAAGGTTTCTAGCTCCTTGTGGACTAAAAAGAAAAAAAAGACATCCAACTTTTTGTAGACTAAAAGGGAAAAAGTGCCTAGCTCTTTGTTGACTAAAAGGAAAAAAAGTCATCTGGCTCTTTATAGACTAAAAGGAAAAAGGTGCCTAGCTCTTCATGGACTAAAAGAAAAAAAAGCATCCAGCTCTTTATGGACTAAAAGGGGAAAGATGCCCAGCTCTTTATGGATTAAAAAGGGAAATATGCTCAACTCTTTATGGATTAAAATGGAGAAGGTATCCAACTCCTTATAAACTGAAATAAAAAAGTGCCTAACTCTTTGTAGACTAAAAAGAAAAAAGGCACCTAGCTTTTTATGAAGAAAAAGGAAAAATGGCATCCAGCTCTTTATGATCTAAAAGGGAAAAAGTGCCTAGCTCTTTATGGATTAAAAGAAAAAAGGTGTCTGGCTTTTTATGGACTAGATGATATAAGTTTAGCTACCTTTCCCGAATGGCTTTCTGATTTATAAGCTCGTAAGGTCGATGATTCTTACCAACAGCATTTCTTTGCCTTCGAACATAGGAATATGTATCGAGGTTCTCTGCTGGTTTGATTTTTATGAGCAAAAGTTTGTACATGAAGGAAGTAAATTGTTGTGTGAATGATGTATGAGGATGCAAATGCATGTTTAAGTGATGTAAACGTGATGATTTTAAAAGTTTAATCTGATGATTGATTTTGGCCTTTTGAGTTATTTATTTTTCCACAAGTTTGATAGGGTAAACTTTTTCCTAGAGATTCACCAATCTTTTTCTAGATTTCTAGAGGTTTCGAATGTTAAAGTTGTTTTCAGAAGGTACGGATGGCTTGTGATTATGAAAGAAAAGTTCTATGACAGCTCATGTTTATGGATTTTTTGTTAAGTTCAGTTTGCTGGTAAGTATGGAGGGTTTATCTCATTAATTTTGATTTAGAGGGTGTCTTTGTGGTTTGGATGGACTGATTTAAATTTTGGTTGTTTTGATGATAGCTGGAAAAGGATTTTTGCCCTTACCTTTAGGTTAAGGTTTACTAAGGAGTAGATTTTGAGCATGGTTTTAGGATGTAGAGGTTTAAGGGTAAACCTGGTCCTAAGGTTCATTCTTGTTTTTTTACACATGAAGCAAAATTCCTATAAAGTTTCTATCTTTCAAAGTGATGCTAAGAAATCTTGTCATCAGTTTTGTTCATTTGTTAAGCATTATTAATTAAACAATAAACATGATGCAACATGGGATGTAGGAGTTACAAAATGACTTTGCGAGAAATCAAGTGATTATCTTTTATTCAAAAGAAAGAAGGTACAAGTTATGATAAATTCTGAGATCATGAAAGATTTTAAGATACAAAAGAGTTAAGAATGGTTTTTTTTGTTTAACCCCTGATGCTGATGACATGAATCTTCCACTAAGTGCTTTCGGAGACCTTTCTTAAGTAGTCAATCCTTTTGGTGTTGGCTAACTCATAAACATATTCTTCGGATTGCCTTTGGTGGGATGGTTGCCCTTAAGTTAGGAAGACACCATTTTTTCTCCAAGTATGGACGAAAGTGAGATTTGGTAGAGTAGATTGGCGTAGAATAGGTGGGTCAAGTTATGATTTGGTGTTTTGGTTAAAGAAGATAGATGCAGATTGGGTCAAATTATAGGAAGAGTTTGGTCGTTTATGCCTATTTTTTGGGTTTTCAACCTAAGCCAGTTTGTTTTTTTAAAGTCTTTCTTTTTTTTTTTAGAAAAGAAAAATATGACCCTTTTTGGTTTCCATCCTAGAATTTTTTCAAGCATAATATTTTTTAGTGGAGTTAAAATTGGCGGGGTTGGGCAAATTGCCACTGTCCATCTCAATAGAGATCAAAGCTCTTCTAGAAAATATGTGTTTTGCCATATACGACCCTTTTTCATTTAGAGTCTATTTTTCTTGAGCATCTTTATAAACCGTAAGGATTTGTTTGAATGCTAGGTCTCCTTCTAAAATTGATGAGGATAGACCCTTTTATTCTAGGCTTTCATTGTACACTTTTTATATATCTGGCCATTACAGATGGCTTTTATTTTTTTCTCCTCGATAAGATCAAGCTATTTATATAAGTTTTGGACTTATTCAACTTTTTCAAGTTGTGATTCCATCAAGACTCTGAGTGAGGGGATTTTGACCTTAAGAGGTAGAATAGCTTTCATGCTGTAAATCGAAGAAATTGAGGTAGCGACTGTAAAAGTTCTAACCACTATACTATAGGCAGGTAGTGCAAAAGGTAACTTTTTATGCTAGTTTTTATATGTTTCAACCTTTTTTTTACTATTTTATTAATATTCTTGTTGGTTGCTTCGATTGCCCTATTCATTTTGGAAGGTATGGCATTGAGTTATCACGTTGAATTTTAAATTGGGAACAAACTACTGACATTATCTTGTTTTTCAAGTTGTGTGCATTATCTATGGTGATTTATCCAGGAAGCCCATATCTCCAGATGATGTTTTATCTTACAAAATTGTGTACAACAAATTTACTGATGCTGGCATAAGAGGCTACTTCTACGCACTTAGTGAAATAATCAATAGCGAGTAAAATGAAGTGGTGCCTATTAGAAGCCTTAAAGCTGATTGGTCTGATCATGTCCATGCCCCACATAGAAAAAGGCCACAGGGCGATCATAACATGTAGAGGTAAGGGTGGGACATAAATTTTGTCTGCATAGATTTGGCATTTATGGCACTTCCAAGCAAGGTCAATGCAATCCTTTTCAAGATTCAAAAAATAATAGCTTGATCGTATGACTTGTTTCGCTATTCGGTGTCCATTGGCATGTGTCTCATGGATTTCTTCATGGACTTCTTCCAAAATTCTTTTGGAATTGGAAGGATCCATGCACCAAAATAGTACCTGATCTAAGCCTTTCTTGTATAAAATTCCACATAGAAAAAGCTATTCTTTTGATGCTTCTCTTATTAGTTTTGGTAGCTTATTTAAGGTATTGTTGATCTTTGACATACCAGAGGATGTCATGATACCATGGGAGGTTGTCCTTCTATTCTTTGACATTCTGACAATATGTTAAAGTTGTAAAAATGATTATTTGAATGGAAGTGACATTCGATTCTTAATTAACTTTGAAAATGGACAACAAGGTGGCCAATGTGTTAACTATTTGGTTTTTTTTCTCGAGGTGAGTGCTAAAAGTTGATATCATCAAATTCTTTTCTGAGTTATGAGATCAACTTCCTATAATGAATCAGTTTAGCATCGTGTGTTTTTCATTCTACTTTTAGTTGGTAGATGACTAGGGTCAAATCTCTAAATACTTGTAGAGTCCTAATACCATTTTTAATGGCTGTTTGGAGTCCTATGACGCAGGCTTCAATTTATTTATATTGTTGGTACAATCAAAGCCCAATCATTTAGTGAAGGAGGTAGTAGCTTTTATCAGGTAAGATAAGAATTACCCTGACTCTGCACCCAAATACATTTAGATCCATCAGCTTTTACCTTGGATATGACATCAGCTTTCATCCAACAATTCAAAGTCCAAAGGTTGATAGTCATTTGTCACTTAACTTGCCAAGAAGTCTGCTACTGTGCTACCCTTGATGGCTTTCTAGTTAATGTAAATGATATCATATTCGAAGAGCAAGACTTGCCACCTAGCTAATCTTTTTGATAAGGCAAGGGCTTCACCTAAATATTTGATTGGATTGAGTTTGGTGATCAGCCATGTGGTATGGTCCAACATGTATTTCCTTAACTTTTGGGTTGTCCAAGCCAAAGCATAACACAGTTATTTTTACACTCCATGAACCTTTTGCTCAAATAATAGATAACCTATTCCTTTTTACCTGGCTTATCATGTTCACCTAATACACAACCCATAGACTTATTGAAAAATTATAGATACATAATTAAAGTTCAACCAGGAACTAATGGCACAAGTATTGGTGGCTTCAAAAAATGTGTTTAACTTTATCAAAGGCTTGTTGGCATTCTTTATTCCATTTTCTAAGATTTTATTTTTGAGGTAGCTAAAAGATTAGGTTGTATTTATCAATCAGCTGAGATATAAATCAGGCTATGCAGTTTAACCTTCCTAAAGTCTTCTTTTAAGTTTAAGGCAGTGGTAGGTTCTGACTGGCCTTGACTTTTTTTGGATCAATTTTCATGCCTTTTTCGCTCACTGTGAAGTCTAATAGCTTGCCAGATGTGACATCAAATGTGTATTTCGTGAGATTTAGCTTGAGTTGGTATTTGCAAAGCTTTTTGAAGAGTATTTGCAAGTTGGCAACATGTTCACTCTCTTTTGGCTATTTGGTGATCAATTATCCACATAGACCTTTATTTCTTTATGCATGAGATCATGGAACAATGTTACCATCACACTTTGACAAGTTGCCCTAGTGTTCTTGAACTAGAAGGTTATTTCTTTGCAGCGAAAAGTGCCCTGTATGGTCACGAAGGTGGTTTTTTCCATGTCTTCAGTACCTTTTTAATCTAATTATAAACCAAAAATTCATCCATGAAGGAATACAATGCATTTTTGGTA
>JBBYHM010384785.1:0-15461 GCA_038381775.1 Adansonia rubrostipa
TTTAAATTTGATTACATATGTAAGTAACATATTAAAAGTAGACCTAGTTATAAATCGAATTTTAAATAAATATTTTAGTAAATAGTAATTTAAATTAATTTAATACGATTTAAATTATTATTTAATAATAAAAATTTTATTTAAATTTAATTATACAAATTATAAATATTAATATAAAATAATTATTTTAATATTTTAATATTTTAATATTATTTAAACAATAAATAAACTGTTTGTTGGATTTGAGTCCGAGTTTTTTTATAGTTGGATACCAGCCATTACCAAAAAAAATAAAAGTGCATTAAGGATGCGACCCATCATCCATCATCCATACAGGCCTCTATATATATATATATATATATATATATATATATTGGATAGGTGAAAAGTTTTAAGACTTCAACGTACTAGAATAGAAGAACGTTAGATTTTCTCCTGGAACTTCCAAGAAGATTGGGCCAAAAAATTCTTCATTTAAGAAATGATTGTAATGCGTAAGCCCAATTTGCAGCAATTCTCTATGACCTATTTCAAGCCCAAATTAACGTGCAAAGAAATGAAACCAAAAAGAGTTATATTCCACCGTTATACGCAAACTTCGGAAAAAAATAAAAAAACCGACAAAAATGAAAAAAAATTAATCAAATCAATTACTTAATTTAATTGATACATATAATTATTCTTAAAAAAATTAAAGTTCACAATGTTTGAAGTTTGACTGCTCAAATTTTAATATCTATAATTAAAAATAAATGTAAATGGTATAAAAGAGCTTTGGCCCCTTGCTCTTAAAACTCTTTATTTTTAGCTATTTTTTAAGTAAAAAATTAGTAAAAATAATTATTTTAGCCCAAAAATTTTATATTTTAATTTTTTATTGAAACATCAAAAATAAAATTTTTAACTTTATCATTATTTATAATTTTTTTATCTTTAATTTATGATCTTTCCCATCGCAGCGTAAGGACAGTGATAAGATAAAACTATAAAACTTTACTTTTGGAACCAAAATACTACCATTTATTGAATTCACATCGTATATTTTTTTAGGTAGAATTATTCCCATTAAAGATTTTCCAAAGAACGTAAAAAAAAAAAAATGTGAACGAAATATTTGGAATTTAATTCGCGTTTTGAGCATTGCATCTCACCTTAAACTTATTCCTTCAAACAAGAATAATCGCTTCCTTTGCTTTATTCGATTCATAATTTTCTTAAAAGTAATTAAAAAATTACATTTTTTTTCCTTGCAGAATAAAGCCGCTTAAAAGATTTCCACATTATATAGATTAATTCCATCACCGTACACTGTTACTTTGACAAATATACACTCTTTATTTATTTATAGTCTTTTTTTGTGATCCTACTTAGATCCACGAAATCTGAGAATCTTTTCAAGGGTAAGTTTTATTTATTTTTATTATTATCTTTAAAAAACACGTGAAATTTCATAGCTAATCAAATCATGAGGCTAAGTTTTGTTGATTCAAATCAAATAATTTTATGTCGGATTGGCTTCCGAATTGGACTTGTAAAAGAATATTAAAGGTTAGTGCTCAATCGCAACTTCGTCAACACATTAACGTGACTTGGACTTGGATCTCTAAAATTTCCCAGCATCAACTGTTTTTATTTGGAAATTTAGAAAATAATTTGGAAAGCAAAAATTGGGTTTTCCCCCCTATTTCTATCTCTAGTCTAAGGGTTCATTGAAATGATGTATTTACCCTCGTAAAATCTATATTCAACTATCAGTGAGTGTGCAAGATTACATGTTTTTGTTTACCTAACGATGTTGTTAATGATTTTGAAACCTAAGAGTATAGGGAAGTAACTTTATCAAACCATCTAATAGATGAAATGATTAAATTTATTTATAGGTCGAATTAGATTAAACTAGGTTCATTAACTTTTAAAATTTTTTGCTCAAACATTATTCGTCAAATTTCAAAGATTTAAAAATTTTGAAATTAAAAAATAATAAAATAAATAAACTTTTGATATGTTTTAAAATTAAATGAAAAATTTTATTTAAATTTTAAGTTAGATTGAATTGGGTAAGAGCTCAAAAAATGTTACTCAAAGTTCAATTTGAATTGGGTCATACTCATTAAATCAGAAAAATTACCCCATCCTTGGATAGCTGTAGCCATTGGTCAATCAATTCTTCTTTGGAATACCATCAAGGTGCCATGAGGACTAAAATAAAAAGCCTTAAAGTTAAAAGACCTTTTTGGGAACCTGAAAAGATCTGGAGAAGAAGAGTAGCATTAGAGGGTTACTTTTGCCAAAAACGTTCTTAAGATAAGCAATTTTCATGTTTTGAGAATTTTCCAATTCATCTAGTCAAATTAATCTGAATTTTTTTTGGGGTCAAATTTAAAACGATGGGAAAGTGAAGTTCACCGTTTTACAACAAAGAAAAGAGAACTAACAAAACCTAATCATTACTGACAGAGTACGATGTTGTTGATATATTATTATAGGTTGCAAGTTCAAAGAAAATTTTGAAGTGTACTGTTCTTTTCGAGTAAGATAATAGATAAGAGTTAAGAGTTAAAGAGGTAACGGGTAGATTAAAAATATATAAAAGAAAAAAGAAGTAAATTATTAATCTTAATTAAGTTGTAATAATTTATAGTTTATATTTTTTAAAATTTAATTTTTGAGTTCATTTTTAATATATTGATAGTAGGATTTTTAAAATTTACAAATAGATTAAGAAATATAATATATTTCATATATGTTTAAGTTAATTTTTTTATTTTTAAGTATGTTTAATGGATATACATCATCCTACTAACTCCACTACAAAATTTAAAAATTCTATAGAAGATGAATGAGATAATTTCCCTTGTGCTATGTTTAGAAACAAGAATTTGAAATTTTGGATTTCATTTGCTATATAAATTTTGAAAATGAAATATGTATATTGTATATAAATTAATTAAGATTTAGTATGATTATATATTTGAAAAGTATATAAATATGAATTTTAAATTCATAAATATTTATAGGTATTTCAAATTCATTGTTAAATAGATACCCATAAATTTATAAATTTGAAAAAGAAACATGAACAAATAATTTATTACACAATTTATACCATTTTTAAATCCAAATTTATTTTTTTAAAATTCAATTTTTTAAAAGCAACCTTAATAGTTTATGATCAAATCTAGTAAGACTAATTTTTTTCTTAAATCCTATAATTCTTTTCTTTATTTTCTGTCATATTCGTATAGTTTGTTATGTCATAATTGTGTTTAAGGTATTTTATATTTATATAAATTTTGATATGTTAATAATTGATATTTTATAGATTTTGAGATATTTAATTATTCATGTCATATTTATATAATCATATCTAATATGAACATGTCAAAATTAAAGAAACTTGGAATGAAATGTAATGAAAAGCCATATTTATTGATTATAGGAAAAGGTTCTATACATAAAAGGTTTCGTACATAATATGATCATGTCAAAATTAAGAGGTTTTATACATAACATTGTAGAGCTAAAAAGAGAAAAAATTTAAAGATTATGATTGATATCCTAAAGATAATAATTGATAAAATATAGAGATTATGATTGATATCCTATAAGGATAATAATTGATAAATTATAGAGATTATAATTGATATCCTTAAGATAATAATTGATAAAATATAAAGATTATGATTGATGTCCTAAAGATAATAATTGATAAAATATAGAGATTATAATTGATGTCCTAAAGATATAAACTACTTTCCCTTAATATGCCCAAAAATGCCAGTCTTGTACTGATGACCCTGAAACAATGCAATGGAAAACACTTTGGTTAGAAAGTCAGAAAGTTGATCGCTGCATGGACATGACAAACGTGCAGTTGATTGTTTTGAACTTCTTGATGAACAAAGTGATAATTAATAGCAACATGCTTGATGCAAATGTGAAAGACAAGATTCTAACTGAGATATGTGGCACCCAAGTTATCATAGTAAATGGTTGGGATTGTAAGAAAAACAAGACCAAGCTCACGAACAACATGAGTAACCCAATTAATTCCATTATCACAGTTAGCAATAGCTTCATACTCAGCTTAAATAGAAGAGCGAGCAATAGTATGTCGTTTTTTAGAAGACTAGTTAATGGAAGCACCATCAAGGAAGATACTATAAGCACCAGTAGAAGTGCAATCATCTGGATTGCCACCCTAATCCGAGTCAGAAAAGGTAACCAACTGAAGCAGAACAAGTGGTTCAGGACACAATGTAAGAGCATATGTGGCTTTATGATATCGAAGAACCCTCTTTGCTGCTTGCTAATAAAGCACAGATTTTTTGTGCCTAACTGAGATAGTTGGTTGACAATAAATGCAATATCGGGTCTCATAAAAGAGAGATACTGAAAAGCACTAACAAGACTATGATATTGTTTGGAGTCAGCAGAAGTAGAGCCATCATCAAGTTTAAGAATAACAATGGTAGAAATGGGTGTATGAACACCTTATACTTTCTTTGAGATGAGAGAAGCCCAGATTGAACCTGACAAACCTCAATACCTAGAAAGTTTGTCGATGGAAAAATGCCTTTAACAGAAAATCAAAAGGACAAAGTCGAATAAACTCTGGAAATAGCAATTTCAGATAAGCCCGTGAGAATGATATCATCAACATAGATAAGTAGGCATATCGCAAATGAATTACCCCGTAAAACAAATAGAGATGTATTTGACTAAGAATTACGAAAACTAAAAGAGAGCAAAATCTAACAAAGCTCATTATTCAATGCCTAAGGAGCCTGATGGAGTCCATAAACAGCTTTATGAAGCTTATAAACATAATTAAGATAAATGGCACTTACAAAACTACATGGTTGATGCATTTAAACCTCGCCTTCTAATATACCTTGTAAAAAAACTTTATTTATATCCAACTGATATAGTAAAAGGTTGTAAAATACAATAAGAGTAAGTAGAAGAAGAATAATGGTTGGCTTTACAATAGGTCAGGTCGTTAATGAAAACCTTCAGCAATAAGGGGCGCTTTGTAGCGGTCAAGGCTACCATCAGCTTTTTGTTTAATAGAAATACCTATTTGCAACCAACAACATTGTAAGACTTCAAAGGAGGAACCAAAGTCTAAGTTTTCTTTTTGACCATAGCATCAAGTTCCTTTTGCATAGCAAGATGCTATTTAGAATCTTTAATAGCCTCAGTGTCAATGTGAGGAACAATTTGATTAGCAATGGCAACAGCTAATGTTGAATAATCTATGGGCTTTTTAGGTTTGTAAATATTATTTTGAGACCTAGTAAGAACACGAGCTGACGACAGTGAAGGATTAGCAGTAATAGGTAAAGAGGAAGGAGGAGTACTTAACTGTTGCTTGAGAGAGAGAGAGAGAGAGAGAGAGAGAGAGAGAGAGAGAAGCCCCACCTTAGATGGCATAAAACCTTCAGATGGAACAAAACATGGAAGAGATGAAGGGATGAACATGACCGGCGAAGGGGGCGATGAGGCAGGTCATGTGAAGGTCGGGGTAGTGAAATTGACTGTGGAATAGTAAAAATGCCATTGGATGACGGTTGGCTAGCGAGCGACAGAATGGATGGAACACCGTCAGATGGAGCAATGGGCAGCGATGAAGTAATCGGTGTTGGGGGAAGTTAGGTTTTGTCGAATTTGACCACGTGAGTGCACATATCGTAACAAAGAATATAGTGGTAAAGTAAAGTGTCGATCTCACGAGGAATTGATATTAAATTTTTTAAGTAATAAAATTAAAACAACTTAATCTTATTCAAATAAACAATTAAAAATTATAAATTAAAACTAATAATAATAACAATAATAATAATAATAGTAGAAGCCTAAGATTATAATTTTCCTCAATACTTTATTTGAATAAAACCTTATTCTCTTAACATGACTATTGATAATTAGTTATTAACCTAAAGTTCTAATTTATTTATAGGTATCTTCTAATGGTCTTATAAAAATACCTCTCTTAACCAATTTACTAATGCAAATTGAATTAAAGGAAACTCATTAAGCTTAGACTCTAATTTGATTACATATGATATGCTCGTATATTCTTATCTAACATGCAGATCAATTCATCCTAATAAATGAATATGAAATATATGTCATTCAATCAAGGTCAAGCAAAATTCCTTTTTCCAAGTTCATTAAGGTTACTAAATCAATCTAATTGGTGATCAAACAATTAGAAATATTAAGAATAAGATTGAATAAATAACTCAAATATCATTAAATTAAGAAAATAAAAGAAAATAAAATAATCCAAATTACATATTGAGTTTCATTGCAACCCTAAAAAAATAAATCTAATTCATAATAAATATATAAAATATAAAATCAAGGAGTTTCACCATCACAAATGATATAAGAAAGATAACAAGAGTAAATAAAAAGAGAAAACTAAGATTGGCAAGATAAAACTAAAATTGGCAAGATAAAAAATCTTTAAGTTTCTCCAAAATCTCTCTAGCTTCTTGAATATTATAGTGACTTTTTATCTCTTTTGAAAACTACAGAAAAATAAAACTGCGAAATATCTGGGATGTCTATAAGTCTAATCCTAAGAGTCCTAGTTATTATTAGCTTCGAACTATTACAAAATGAACAAATGATAAAATAATACTAGAACAAAATTAAATAAACTAAGTACATAAAAAAATTACGGAACAAATATATGTGTTATCAAAAAATCTGAAACGTTGGATATTACACAATCGAGTCAAGATAAAACCTCTAACCTTAAGACGTTTATTGCCTGCCACCAATGTGCTCGATAGTATTCGCAACACGTCTCCCAGGCCTCCTCGATTACATTGCAATTGTTAGCATTTACAAGTGCAATACTACGAACCAAGGGTGATGAAATTCTCTCTTGGATGACTAGAGAAATAGAGAGAAATAGAGCAAAGGAAAATGATTTTTTGTGTGTTTTTCCTTCTCTAGTTTTACACATATTTATAGGTGTTAAAACATAATCTGATAAGATTTACAAGGATAAAATCTTTTTCAAATTTTAAAATTTAAAATTTAAATTTAGATTCTTAAAATCTAGATAATATCAGAATTTAAATTTTAAAATTTAAATTTCATATGCCAATTTGAAATTTAAATAGATTATCTTATCCAAACTAGATTATCTTCCTTTTCATGTGGGTATTATGAGAATAATTTCTCAATAATCTTGAATATCAATTATGCATCGTATTTATGTACTATGTATATACATAATTATCTTTATTGATATCCAACAATCCCCCACATGAATGAAAATTGTCCGAATAAGACGATAAACTGAGTCAGAATATAAGGAAGAATAACTTGAAGAGTTATTACATCAGGATAGGTGGCTTTTGCCTTGAACCTTCCATAGCGACAACTATCGGATTTACTCGGCTAACTAGTGAACTTGATGTCTTGAACTATTCAGCCTTTCTTGTAAACCAAGATAATAGGTGTCACACAATCCCTCTTCGACCACCCCTGGTTCTCACTGTTCTATTCATTTTAGCCCCGAAAGCATCCTAGTTTTAAAGAGTGATTTAGAGAATTTAACATTATCAATTCTCATAAAAATGACCATGTTTCACACTCACATAGGTGATTCCTTATCAAGAGTATCCTGCAATACCCTACTTGATTTAATCAAGCTATAAGAACCATTAAAAGCATAGCTTAACCTAACACCTTTGCAGGCAGCACTGATTCATCATAGGAATGGGTAAGGATGTTTAACTCTTTCAGTGCTCTTACTAACTTAACATAATTCGGTTGTCCCTTTGAACCTAGATCTTGGGATCTCCAGTCAACTAGGTAGGGTTGCCATTATGTAACTTTTAATTTATAGGCTTAAGTCCCATTTCCCTCGATGATTTATAAACTTGCTCTCTCATTAAACCTTTAATAAGCTGATTCGCGATATTATTCTTTGATTTTACATAATCAATAGAGATAATCCCATTTGAGAGCAATTGTCTCACGGTGTTGTGTCTTCGACAAATATGTCAAGACTTACCATTATACAAACAACTCTATGCCCTACCAATTGCAGATTAGCTATCACAATGTATACATATTGCTGGCACAAGTTTCGACCAACATGAAATATCTTCTAAAAAATTTTAAAGTCATTTTGCTTCTTCTCCAGCTTTATCTAAAGCAATAAACTCAGATTCCATTATGGATCTGGTTATACACATTTGTTTAAAAGATTTCCAAGACATTGCAGCTCCTCTGATAGTAAAGACAAATCCGTTAGTGGATTTTAAGTCTTTAGTATCTGATATCCAATTTGCATTGCTGTATTCTTCTAGTATAGTCGGATATCTCGTATAGTGCAGTCCATAATTTGAGGTGTATCTCAAATATCTGAGTACTCTCACGATCATTTTCTAGTGATCTTGTCTTGGATTACTCGTAAATCTACTTAGTTTGCTTATTGAATAGGCTATGTCTGGTCTTGTACAATTCATCAGATACATTAAACTACCAATTATATGCGAATACTCAACTTGAGCTATTGCTTTACCAATATTCTTCCTTAGATGTAAATTTACATCTATGGGTGTTTTGGCTATACTGGTATCATTCTTATTAAACCTCTCAAGGTCTTGTCCACATAATGATCTTGAGTTAATACTAAGCCATCTTGTGATTTAGAAATTTTAAATCCTAAAATCATATATGCTATACCCATATCTTTCATATCAAATTTACTGGTCAACCATGATTTGGTAGCTCTAATGATCTCATCATTACTGCCTAAGATGAGCATATTGTCTATGTATAGGCAAACAATGACATACCCTTTATTCGTATACTTTATGTATACACATTTATCGCATTCATTAATGCGAAACCCAATTTGGCAACATTGTTTTGTCAAATTTTTTATGCCATTGTTTTGGTTTTTGTTTTAAACCATATAATGATTTAACAAGCCTACACAGCTTCTTTTCCTGACCTGGAACTGTAAACCCTTAGGGTTATTCCATATAGATTTCTTCATTTAATTCTCTATTCAGGAAAGCAGTCTTAACATCCATTTGGTGTATCTCAAGATCGTTAAGAGCCATAATAGCTATTAACATTTGAATGGATGTTATCCTAGTAATTGGTGAGTACGTATCGAAGTAATCAAGCCATTCCTTTTGCTTGTACCCTTTTATTATAAGTCGGGCTTTATACTTGTCTATAGATCCATCTGCTTTCATCTTCCTCTTAAATATCCATTTGGATCCTAACGGTTCATGCCTTTGAGGAAGATCCACCAGTTCCCATGTATGATTTTGCATGATGGATTCTATTTCATTGTTAACGGCCTTTTTCTAGAATAGTGCTTCTGGATATGGCATAGCCTCTCTAAACGTTTGAGGTTCATTTTCTAACAAATACGTTAGAAAGTCTAGACCATAAGTAGTCGGTACTTTAGTCTGTTGACTCCTTCGAGGTTCTATTTGTTCTTCCTCATCCACTTGTGGATTACTACTTAAGTCCTCATGGGCTCTTTTCATAGTCTTATTTTCTTGTGTTCCCTTATAGGGAAATACATCTTCAAAAAATGAAGCATTTCTCAATTCAATTATCCTATTAACATGAATTTCAAGAATGTCCGACTTATACATAAGAAAATGATAAGTCGTACTATTATGTGCATATCCAATGAATACACAATCTACAGTCTTAGGTCCGATCTTTACCTTTTTAGGTGGAGAAATTGCTATCTTAGCAAAACACCCCAACACTTTCATGTATTCGTAGGAAGGTCGTCGACCTTTTTATAACACATACAGTGTCTTGTCTGATTTCTTATGGGGTATTTTATTTAATATATAGTTGGCTGTTACAATAGCCTTCCCTTATAAGTTCTGTGGTAACCCCGAGCTTATCAACAAAGCATTCATCATATCTTTCAACGTACAGTTTTTAATGATGCATCGTATTCACCACTCTATCACTTCTTATTTCCTTAATCCTTTTGCTTAGTTGATTTTTAACCTTGGTTTTAAAGAGTTTAAAGGCTTTTAAGGCCTCGTCTTTGCTTCTTAGCAAATAGATGTAACAATACCTCGTGTAATTATCTATAAAAGTAATAAAATACTTTTTACCACCTCTAGTTTGGATGAACTTTAAGTCACAGATATTTGTATGAATTAGATCTAGAGGTTCACTCTGTCTTTCTATTGAATAGAAATGAGCCTTAGCAAATTTGGATTCCACATAAGTCTCACACTTGTAATTTTTATCAATCTGAATTTTTGAAAGCAAGTCCAAATTGCTAATCCTTTGCAAGGTCTTATGATTCACATGGCATAATCTACCATGCCATAGATTAGAAGACTCAAGTAAATAAGCTGAAGAACTCATTTTATTTCTCTCATCGTTCTTCGTTACAACACCTATTACGTTGAGCTTAAAAAGTTCATTATATAGATAACCTCTACCGACAAACATCACACTTTTAGTGAGTACAAATTGGTTAAACTCAAAGACCAACCTAAATACGTTCATGCTTAGTAAAGAGCTAGATACCAAATTCTTACAAATTTCATGAACATGAACCACATTATTTAAGGTTTATTCTTTTCCGGAGGTTATCTTGAGCACCACCTTCCCACGGCCTTGTATTTTACTTACTGAAGAGTTTCCCATAAATAATTGCTCTTCATGAGCAGCTTCTTTATACTTGAAAAAACTCTTCCTATCAGAACACACGTGACAAGTGGCACCGGTATCAACCCACCAAGTCATCGGGTTTTCCACCATATTCACTTCTGTCACAATAGCGACAAGCTCAATCTCATCGTCAACATTTAGGTTGCCTTAAGCTTTCTTAATTTTGTTCTGACAACAATCTTTAGCAAGTTGTCTAGGATTGTTCCATGTATTGACACCGGCTTTCTTATTGCCTTAGGAAAAACTAGAAACAACTTGTTTCCTCTTTTGCAAATGTTCGATAACATTTGCCTCATCATTCGTAGTTTGAACACCACGATTCTTATCCAAATCAAGAATATCCTCTTCGATTCTTAATCGAATCACTGAGTCTACCATGCCAAAGTTAAAAAACTGACCAACTACAAATTTCTTCATGTAGGCATCATCGATTTTGTACTTTTTGTCCAAGGACTCCCATAGCTCTCTCGCTATTTTTATCGGACTATGCACGTATAACATGTTATCTAGTCCATTAAGATGTAAATGTTGTATAGGAAATATGAATATTTCCATGCATCCACCGAGGCCACCTCGATATTATTTGGTTTTCCTTCCTTAAGAATCAGGTCCTCCACCCGAGTCAGATCTGGAGTGATTAAATTAATCAACATCTTATGATGCCACCATTATGATCACCAAATCAAAATCAAAATTAATAACTATTTTTTAATCAAATAATGTATCAAAAATCATATATACAAATAATTACCGATTAACAATATTATAAAATACGCTTATAAGGAATGTGCATAAAAAAATCTATATGTATATATATATATATATATATATATATATATATTAAACAATGATGACAAAAGCAGGCTGCATAAAAATATAAAAAAAAGTCCAATGGGGTATATAAACTGGCAGGGTAGATATACGTAGCACGTAAACCAATATGGAAATATATATAAAAATTATATGAGCCCTGCACCAAACTTTGAAAAGAAAAAAATACAAGCAAACGTGGGAAGACAGAGTGAAAGATTTCACAGCACAGAAATTGAAATATTAATGGTGATTAGGAAAAGATTTTGCAGTATTATCGAATCCAAAGAAAATTATAAAACAGATGATTAACAATCAATTAAACTGTACTACGAATTAACACTGTATTCTCACATGCGTAAAAAAGAGTTATCAAATAGAAAATTGACTATATCCAAACATAGCAAGATGAATAGATAAAAATAAATAGTATATTAAAATATACCAATAAACGTCTTAAGATTGTTAGCTTCGAACTATTGTAAAATGAACAAATAATTAAAATGATACTAGAATAAAATTAAATAAACTAAGTAAATAAAAAAATTTCGGAACAGATATATGGGTTACCGAAAAATCCAAAATGTTGAATATTACATGATCGAGTCAAGGTTAAACCTCTGACCTTAAGATGTTTATTGCCTGCCACCAATGTGCTCGATAGTATTTGCAACACGTCTCCTAGGTCTCATCGATCACGTTGCGATTGTTAGCATTTACAAGCGCAACACTACGAATCAAGGGTGATGAAATTCTCTCTTGGATGACTAGAGAAATAGAGAGGAATAGAAGAAAGGAAGATGATTTTTGGTCTGGAAGATGATTTTTGGTCTCTTTTTTCTTCTCCAGTTTTACACCTATTTATAGGAGTTAAAATATAATATGATAAGATTTAGAAAGATAAAATATTTTTCAAAATTTAAAATTTAAAATTTAAATTTAGATTCTTAAAATCTAGATAATGTCAGAATTTAAATTTTAAAATTTAAATTTCAGATGATAATTTAAAATTTAAATAGAATATCTTATCCAAACTAGATTGTCTTCCTCTTCAAGTGGGTATTATGAGAACAATTTCTTATTTATCTCAAATATCAATTGTGCATCGTATTTGTGTACTGTGTATACACATAATTATCTTTATTGATATCCAACAACTATGGGCAAAACCCTGAAGGTAGAAACTTGATCATCAAGTAGCTTAAACATATTATTTTTGAAAATTGCTAAACTTAATCACTTTACTTAATTTAGTCCACTTTACTTCTTGATTAAGTTATTGCACTTTTGGAAACTCCTTTGGGTTTTGACCTGAAAAATATGAAAATTATTTAATAACAAAGTAATTAAAATATAATAAAAGTAAATAATACTAAATTAAAAACTACTAAAAATATATAAAATTTAAATAAAATAATACTAAATTAAAAACTACTAAATATAAATAAAATTTAAATAAAAATCTCTAAAGCTTAGTTAATTTAATATGAATAATGAGACTAAATAACTCAATTTTTATAGAGTTATCATTGGCAGTAGGTGTGGGATCAAGCAAAAAAGATAAATCAACAGGATGAGGTCCGGGAACAATAGATGAAATAGTCTCAAATGGAAATTAATTTTCAATAAACATCACATGCCGAGAAAAGTAGAGCTTAACAAAGGCGAGGATCAAAATATTTGTAGCAATGATGTTTGACAAAGTAGCCAAGAAAAACACAAGGTGTGGAACTTGGGGTTTAGTTTGTTGTTAGTATAAAGTTTGAGCAAAAATTACATGGACAACCAAAGGTTTTGAGGTTATGGTAGTTGAGATTGTGATTGAATAATTTCTGGTAAGGGGATGACTGATTGAGGATGGGTGTTGTCATTTGGTTAATTAGATAAACATTAGTTTGACAAGCAAAAGGCTAAAAAGAAAGGGGGAGAGAGCCTTGGAATGAAATATAATGAAAGGCCATATTTTATTGATCATAATAAGAGGTATTTATACATAACATTGTAGAGCTGAAAAGAGAAAGAAAATCCTAAAGATAATAATTGATAAAATGTAGAGATTATAATTGATATCCTAAAGATATAAATTACTTTCCCTTAATAAAAATAAAACTGGGTCATACCTATAGCTTTTCTGTAGATGCTCCTAAGCATATAATAACAACATTCCACTTTTCATCAACCACAATAATTACCTTTCTCAATGCAGCACAATCATCCAAATATTATATAAATAAAATAATTAAAATAAAATAAAATAAAATATAAATATATATTTTAAAATTTATATAAAATATTTTAAATATAAATAATATAATAAAATATATAAATTATCATATTTAATTCACTTCTAACGTTAAAGTCCATTAAAATCTTTAAAAGAAAAGAAAAGAAAAAAAAAGAGAGCGAAGGTCGTGGTGGTGGCGGTGGGGTTTTCGAGTAGGGATCAAAGCCTGAGGTGCGGTGGGGGCTTAAGGTTTGATGTGGTGGGATTTAGTGGGTTTAGCTTTAGCAATTAGCACTATCGGGTATAGTTTGTGGTTGCTATGGCAAAATGACAAGTCAAATCATGGAAAGTAAGATTGTGAAATGTCATCAGATCTCTCTCTGTTCCCAGTAGTTTCTTTCAGTCGCTTCTTTACCCAATTTTCAATGCCCCATTGCAACTTGTGCTTTTCTATTCGATTTATATATTTTTGCTGAATTTGAATGACATGTAAGATTAATTCTATTAAAATTAGGATTTCAATTAGATATTCGTAAAATTAATTTTAATAAAATTAAAAATTAATTAATTATTATCGTGATAATATTATAATTATTGTAAAGTTTTTGTTTGGATGTATAGATAAAGATGGTGATGAGGTGATCAGACGAATAAAAATGAGAAAAGAAAGTTTTTATTAAGAACCTGAAATTTATTTTTGTTTATATAGTCTTGTTACTATCTACCAAGTTTAAAATTTAGAATTTAAAATTTAATATCTATTATTTTTTTCTTATCTTTGGATCTTATTTATATAAAAAATTTACTATTATATATATTATATTAATTTTTTTATAATTAAAAATAATATATTTAAACAAATTAAAATTTAAAAAATAATATTAATTTTATTATCTTTTATATAATTTAATTTTATTTGATATTTTTAAAAGTTTTATTCATCCATAAATAGGGTTTTTTATTAAAATAATATTAAAAATGTTTTATTTATGGTTTTAGACTATTTGAAGATTATTTATCGAAATAAGTCAATTTTGAAAATCTATTTAAAAATCGACATTTAAAATACCGATTTCTCAATACAGATAAAAATTATAAAATTCAGTTAAAAAATTACCCAATTAAATGACGATTTCTCAACATCTAGGTGAGAAATTACCATTTGATTAGGCGATTTCTCAACTTAATTTATCAAAAATTGACAAATAAAATGATGATTTCTCAACCAACTGCAAAACCAACAAATAAATTGAGAAATTGCCAAGTAAAAGATCGCTCAATCACATAATAATTTCTCAAATATATATCTTTTAATTTTTTTGAGTTGTTCCCAACACAAATAACATATATATACATATAGCTATATAAATTTTTGGAAGAATTTCAAAAAAAATAAACTAATCATTATTAAAAACGGGCAAAACCAAAAAAAAAAAATTATAAAGAAGGAAATAATAATTATTAAAATTATTACTAAAAATTATAATTATCTTTTTAACTTTAATTTTATTTTTTTCTTTGTTGTTACTTTTCTTTATGTTCTTAATGGAATCTACTCTTTCTATATATATAAAAATATATGTAAATTATATATAAAAATTATATATATTAAAATAGTATAAAATATAAAAAATTATTTTTTTAATCTAGAGTTAATATTTAAAAACTAATAAAAAATAAAAATATTTTATATTAAATCCCGATTTATCATTTACAAATAATAAAA